>JASIRB010001242.1:0-38214 GCA_030323885.1 Branchipolynoe longqiensis
CCAATACGTTGAACTTGAAGATATATGATCTCTCTATATATATACACACATACACACATACATACAGTAAAACCTCTCTAAATGGACCGACCATGGGTCCATTTAAGGAGGTGGTCGTTTAGGGAGTTTTTCATTTCGTTAAAATGGTATTGCATGGGCGATCTTGGGACCAAAATAAAGTGATCGATATAGTGGAGTGGCCGATCTGTGGAGGTGGTCGGCGAGAGACTCTTACTGTATGTATACGTGTGTATATATACATATATATAGATTAGTTAGACGAATCTTACCTGGGTATAGATGATGGATAACTATTGTTTTACCGAGGTAGGAGCCTTGGTTAGACGTGGGCGAGGGAGAAGGAAGCACATCCGACTCCAGCAATCTTTACCTACTAATTCAGGATAAAAATGATTCTAAAAAACAAACCTAAGGTCATCTGACCCAATCCTAGTATGACTGATTGAATAGACGTGGCCGGGCGTGATGGGTGGGCCCTCGCCCACGTCTAACCGAGGCTCCTACCTCGGTAAAACAATAGTTATCCATCATCTATACCCAGGTAAGATTCGTCTAACTAATCTATTTTACCTCGGTATGCCGCCTCTGGCTAGCCGTAGGCTAGGGAGACCTTTACGTAATCGCATTTTTATCCTGATATTCCTGTTTGTTATTATTATGTTGTGATCAAGTCTTATTTATGTAAATGGAAAAACGATTTGTATGACCAATAAAGAGAAAAAAGTTTTGGTTTTTCGTACCTCTTTCTTTTTAGTTGGCGAGTAGCCTCTGTGCTATCGGTTGAGGCTTCTCTAGTCGCTTGTGATAATGTCTAGCAAACGATCTAGCGGTCTTCCATCCGGCGTGAGCTAGGATCCGTTTAAAACACTGAGATGCCTAAGTAAACTTGCCCTTGGAAAACCATTGCAACTCCCGTGTAAGAGTGCGATTGAATATACTGTCTGTATTGCACGCCAGAGAATTTAAAACCACACAAACACATTCACGTCCAGTCATGGGCGAGGGATATCCCGGAAAATGGCCTTAGCTGTGGCTTAATAACGCTCAGCCAAATTGTCTTGAATCTTTCTTATTCACCTTGTCTTGGATATATAATTCCGTATCGCGGAGACTACACATAATTTACGATCCTGTGTGAAACTCGTGACACCGATTGTGGAAAGGGGGTCACCTAAACGATTTGATTTTAATAAAGTCGTTAAATCAAATGTTGCTTCCTTGTTATCAATTTCTAGACCATTGAGTGACAGGGCGACTATAGTTTGGCCCCTGTGTCCTGTGACGAGGAGAAGCAACACTGCTACTTTGAAACCTAATAGCTTAACGTCCAGAAATTTATTTTCTGGCCATTTCTTGAAGAGGTTGAACACAAGAGAAACATCCCAAAACCTATTATATTTGGGTTTAGGTGGATTCCTCTGATAAATTGATCGTACGATCCAACAAATAACATGGTGTTTACCCATTGTTTGTCCATTAACCCGAGGTAGGATTATTGACAGAGCACATCTGGCAGCATTGATCGCACCATATCCTAGACCTTCGTCCTCTAAGAAACGTAGGAAGCGTCCTACCTGGGATACTGTGGGATTCATTGGCTTCACCTTCTTAAGCAAGCAATAAATACCCCATTTCTTTAAATAGGTAGTGTACATTTTAACCGTTCCTTTCCTCCACGCATCATCAACGCATCATCAACCAAACGCTGTTGTGTAATTTTGTCCAAACCGAATTGTTCCAAGTACTTATTTAGAAAAGGAATGCCACCAACGGAGTTGTCGACACGTTTCCGTGGCGTTCTAGTGGTCCCTGATGCTTCAGGTTTCCTCGGAATCTTGGGAAGCGTAGGCTGCTTTTGGCTGTGGCTAGTAATCTCGGTAGCCACGGTTGAGTGTGCCATTCGGGGACGATGAGGATGGCGTGTGTTCCCTCCATTTGTATCTTTCTGGCGACTTTGCTAATGATAGTAAAGGGGGGAAAAATGTAAAAGAAATGATGTTGCCACTTTAGTGAGAAGGCATCGATGTGCCAAGCATTTGGTTCGGGGTGCCACGAAACATATTTCTCGAGTTTAAAGTTATTACGCGAAGCAAATAAATCGATATGAGGCGAGCCCCAAGTGTGACAGATATGTTTGAATATGGATGGATTTAGTGACCACTCTAATTGATCATGGAACTGGCGACTCATTCTGTCAGCAAGACAATTCTGCGTGCCTGGAATGTGTGTCACAGTTAACCAAACGTCAAAGGTTTGAGCCCAGTTCCAAATGAGTAGTGCGATTTCATTACACTTGATTGATTTTGTACCTCCCATATTCCTGACATAAACCATTGCTGTGGTGTTATCCGTGAGGATACGTACATTATTTTTGGGGACTTTAACAAGGCTGGTTAAACCTAAATAAATGGCCCTTAATTCTAAAACGTTAATATGATCGGGTAGTTCCGATTCTAGCCATCTGCCGCCCGTTGCTACATCCTTTCGATGTGCCCCCCACCCTTGGAGAGAAGCGTCCGTGGTAACAGTAGTATCGGGCTCCCCCATTCTAATGGGGTTGGGAGATTGATCAAAGTGCTTTAGCCACCAATGAATGTCGGCAAGGCCGTTTGCAGAAATAAACATGGTCTTTTCAAAGTTTCCCTTTGCTCGGGCCAGAGCTAGATTTTTTATCAATTTCAAGTGATTTAATGTGTGCCGCTCCGTATAGAATAGCCGGGCTATATGAAACCATGATACCGATAAGGACTGCGACCTGTCTAATCTTTGGCCTAGAAATGTCTAACAGCTGAATCGCTGTGTGGTAAAGCTTATCTTTCTTTTGGCGTGTAAGCGAAACGGTCATAGCTGTGGTGTTTAAAATGAAACCTAGACACTTAAGCTCCTTTGTAGGAGAAAAGACGGATTTCTTGTCATGTATGAAGAAACCTAAATTTGCAAAAATTTTACACAAATCTTGAACGGCGAGATCACATTGTGTGAAAGATTGGCCCATAATGAAAGAATCATCAATGTATGGAAACATACAATGACCCAGTTTTGCCATGTGTGAACAAATTGGTTTCAACAGCTTAGTAAAAAGGCGTGGTGCACAGGCCAAACCATTTGGTTGGCAGGTAAATTCAAAAAGCTGGCCATTCCAGAGGAACCTTAAAAACTTTCGATCTATGTGGTGAATAGGAACCGTATAGTACGCATCTCTCAAATCCACACTCGCTAGCCAACAATCTGGGGTAATTAAATCACGAGCTGTTTCTAAGGAAAACATTTTGAAATGTTTGTATTCAATGATTTCATTTAATTGAGTTAAATCTAAAATCATTCGAATGGTGCCATCTGGTTTAGGAGTGGAGAAGATATTTGAAATAAATTCACCTTCCATATGTTCAACTCTGTTGACAATGCCTTTAGCTTCAAAAAGTAAAACCTGTTGATCGAGCTGAAACTTTTCTAGCGAATTAAATTGATAAGGAAAAGGAGCTCTTTTCTGGACAGGCAATTGTGTGAAAGGAATGTGAATGCCTTTAACAATACTAATAACCTGAGGGTTAGTGGTTAACTGTTGCCATTGATGTAAATAATTAACAATATTGCCTGCTTGAGAAAAGCTTACTTCAGTTTGTGTTTCCTCCGTGACCATTTCAGGGTCAGGAGGTTGGAAAGTTTGTGTGGCGTTCTCTACTTGTTCCTTGGTTTGGGGAACTGTGGTTTGGGAACGAAGTCTCTCTTGTAGCCGCGGTTGTCGTTCCAGTTTGAGGCTTGTCTGTCGCCTCGACCTCTTCCCCGCTGGCTGAACGGGAAGGACGGTCCGCCCCTGAACGGCCTTCCTCCTCTGCGGAAGCGAAAATCCGTCCTAAGCGTCTGAACCCGGCTGGGTTTTGGAATTTACGGCCCTTTGCTTCGGTGTTCTTAGCACTCTTGTAGTCTACCTCCACCTGCTTGTAAAGGTAAGCCAGCTGACCCCCAAACATCTTGGATTTATCCAGAGGTTTGCTTTTGATGGGGTAGGTCCTGAATACACAGTGTATTCTTTGCCGTCATGATCTGTCACTTTCTTTGAGCGTGCGACTTCTTTGCCCGCATCGGTGGTGACCGATTTGAAAACATTTTCAAATCTGCGATGAGTCATGTAGTTACTCGCCGCTGCGAGTAGGGCAATGCCCCGGTCCATAACCCGAGCCAAAGACGAGAACTTGTTCTCGGTTTGCATTCTGTTAGCGACAGGGATAATGGACGTCAAGGCCCCCAAAACTGCCTTATGGATAACGCAGAGGGCAGTTTCGTAACGGCGACGCTCGTCAGACAAATGGATGCCCGCATCCATCTCCTTAGACACTGTAGCGGGGATACCCTTGACTCCAGAGATCTGTTCAGTCAATTTGTTGATGACTTCCACTGGCTTAAAGGTGGTGAAATGGCCATTCACCGTTTTGCGCATCATAGTAGTGGTACGCACCTTGTTAGCTTTCTTTTTGACAATTTTCTTGCCTACTTTAGCCCCTATTTGGGCGTAAACGCCTGCGCGTTCCGTATCAGAATCAGACTCCGTGGAAGAAGAGTCGTCTGACGAGTCCGAGGACGAGTCTTTCTTTTTCTTTTTCTTTTTCTTGGACTTTTTGGAGCGCTTAGTGTTAGCCTTCTTGGTGAACTCGTCTCCCGAGCTGCTAACCGGGCGACGTTTCTTGCCGCGCGCTTTCGTTTTCGGAACCTCAGGTGCCGAAACCGTGTCTTCCTCGTCTTCCGAGAAGTCTTCCCAATCCTCATCAGGGATTTGGGAAGGGTCTACAAAGGTATGAGCCTGGAATTGGCGCATTTTCTCCTCCACCATAGCCGCCATCTTAGCCTCCCAACCTAAAGGTTGAGGGGGCTGATCACTGTCCTGATCAGAGGCATGTGGCCCGGGCTGTGGGGACGGCGGAGCCGTAGCCGGTGGTGACGAATCGTAATCCGTAGGAGGGACGCCGACCGCTGCAGCGGGCGTCTTATTCCGGCGAGTGGCCATCGGTCCCTGTAACGAAATAAAGCGTTACTAAACCGGAATCATCTCAACTACACAAGTGTAAGCCAGTAAACTGGGTTGAGGAACAAGGTACAGAGAACGTGTATTCCAACGTGTCAGTACAGGCGTGAAGCTAAATTTTGCCGTAGGTGTGTGGTAAGGAAACCAACCAAACGGGGGGTATCGATCGTGAGATCGCCCACTCTCTCTGTTCCGTACACTTCTCCCACCCGTGGCTACAGCGCCAACAAGTTGGAGAAAATATTACGAAACTCGGAGGTTCGCCTTAAACCGGTCTGGGGTGTTTATAAAAAACACCTAGAAGCATCCCCAACATCATCCTCTATTAGGATCCGGGAGACTTTTCTTAGGAAATGAGCAACTCGGGTTGCCATTTCTCCCTGTCTGAAAAACAGGTGTCGATAGAACTGCAGTATCGGTTTTGTTAGTGCCAGCAGCACCCAAAGTTCTATCCGTAAGTTAAAAAACACGTACAAAGTCCAAATTGGACGTGAGAAAGTTCTGAACTTTCATACGGTGATGCTATAAAGCATCATAAACAAAGTAGGCTAATAAAAGGTACTTACTTTTGAACAAAAGCAGTAGTAGTAGATAAATCCTGTTGGAGCAACTCACAAAACGTCCTCCCGTTGTGAGTCACTTATGCTAATTGCTGGACCCGGATGTGCTTCCTTCTCCCTAGCCTACGGCTAGCCAGAGGCGGCATACCGAGGTAAAATATATGTATATACACACGTATATTCCTTATAGGGGACACAAACCCACCACCCCACGCGCTCCTTTGCCTGCTGCCAACAAACCAAGTTATCCACCGTACAAATTATTTGCCCAGCAAATTCAGAAAGGTGTATCAGTCTGGTAGTATTGCTATAGACAGGGGGCCCTGTGGTACTGGGATGGCTCACTCCCTATCTCTCCCATGTGATGTAAATTTTGCGGTGCCACCTTGTGGTGGGTTTGATCCACCCAGCTGCTGGTTGGTGTTTCACATGTAAACACATACGGTTATATCATGCATGAGGCGGGTAAGCATGAATACACATCAATATCGGATTGCTATGAACAGGCACACATCATCGTCGTCCTTGTCGCCATCGTCACACAGCTTTCACATTCATATATACATTTGAGCATATATTATGGCATCTGTTTAGCCGGGGGAACAGCCAGCGCACCAAGTGGTGGGTTTGATCATTTTGATTACACAGTACAGGTTGAGTGAGCTGTCTTGGTATTATAGGGTCTTTGTTCAAACATAGACACTAATAAAGTCTGTACTAGACTACTAAATGACTGAAACATACATTCCTCCAAGCATTGTTTATCCCATCATTACTAACAACCTACTTACTCAAACTACTTCATGTAGTCAAAAAAGGCATACAAACCTATGAAGGAAAACTATGCACCTAACCACTCCATAATGTAAAGGTCTAATCAATGCACATGTATGTATCAAGTGTGTAGGAATACAACATATAACTGCTATTTTTGTATGTGAATTGTCAAACTATACCATACGTAAGTCTTTGAATTTTTTATATTGTTATTTCAGCTGATTTGGGCTAGCTGCATATATTGTAAATAACTGTATTGTCACATGGCTGGAAGACCAGTGCCACGGCGCTGACAAAAGACTTTATTCAATGAATAAACTATATTTACAACAACAACAACAAAACTACATTTGTTTATGTGTATGGCCTTTCGTAATGGCACCGGCGCAGCTGAGTGCAGGTGGGTTGGGTGGTGTGTGTTGGTGCACAGGTTGTTACTAATGTTAGACAACCGGCAAGTTGAGAGACATTGGACGGCCAGTCTGTGTTCGTAATAAGGGCCGGCACGCCAGTGGTCCCATGTGTGTGTCGGGGGTGGGGGTGGGGGTGGGGGTGGGGGTGGGAGTGGCGGGGGACAAGACAGGTTGGCGCGTGTCGCTTATTATTGACAACCACCACAAAGAAGAGAACAACAAGAAAATAAGAACAGGGGTTGATGGCGGTGCGGGTGTGAGGGGGGTAGGCGATGGGGAAGTTGTGGTAAGCTGCTATTGAAGTTGGTGCTGTAGGTTGATACTATGATACTGATAGGCTTGGTTGGTTGTTTGTTGGGAGTTTTACGTCCTGGCAACATCTAAGGTCATGTCAGGACAGTTTGATGGGTAGAACTAGAGATAGATAGATGGAGATAGATAGAGACAGAAGTGTGAGATTGTCCTCAATATACATGATATATATGTCTGTGCAATGTTGGTTGGTTGGTTGTTGGAGTTCTGGCAACATCTAAGGTCATATTAACCAGACGGGATGGCCGAATGAGTTAGAGCGTCCGTCTCCCGTGTTGGTAGATCATGGGATCGTGGGTTCGAATCCTGGTCGAGTCAAACCAATGATACTTGTCGCTTCCTAGCCAGACGCTCACCATTACTAGGATAGGGCAAGGAGCAGTGGAATGAGGAAGACCAGTCATCTGCGACTGAAATTTCCCCTCCTTAAACAGGCTTAAACAACTAATGTACCAACAACAACAAATCGGATGGGTACCAACGTGTGACAGTGCACACCCATGGCAACTTTATGGTGTTGCCCCACTGGGAAATCAGGACACCAGCACCATGACCTGATACCCCCATCCAGTCACATTCTCCTGATACAGAGGTAACCAGTCCTTGCCCTATCCTAATAATGCTGAGCACCTGGCTAGGAAGCGACAAGTAATTGGTTTGACTGGAGCAGGGTTCGAACCCACGATCCCATGGCCTACCAACATGGGAGACGGACGCTCTAACTCATTTGGCCATCCCGACTGGTTCATAGGTTCCCATGAGTTCCACTTCCAGGCACGTAACCCAAAAAGTGTTTCCCATGAAATCTCAAATCCTACAGCCTGCTATTCAAACAGATGACTTATAAAATTGATATTTATCGCGACCTAGCCAGGCACTTGGCATTAATAGGATAGTAAGGACTGGTTAGGATAATGTGACTGAGTGGGAAATTGGTTCATGGTGCTGATGGCATGGTCTCTAAGTGGGGCAACACTATAAAGTCACCATGAGTGTGTATTGTTACAAGTCAATACCCGTTCTGATATGACCTGATTATTATTACCAGGATGTAAAACGATAACCAACCAGCAAACATAAATAAATAAATAAATATATATATACTATTTATATATACTATATATATACTATTTATATATACTATATATATATATATATATTACAAGCATAGCATTGTCAGATCTACTAAGGCAGTGTTTTTATCCTTTTCAGTTTGTTTAAAGCTGCATAGTCCGATTTTAATATCAAATTTTCAAAACCAAAACACTTAACTAGATTTGATTCTACATATTTATCTTCGATACTGGTACACTTATTAAAGTTGCATAGTCCGATTAAAATATCAAATTTTCAAAACCAAAACAATTATCTAGGTTTGATTCTATATATCTAACTTGGATACTGGTGCGCTTAGTAAACATGTGTCACCCCATTGAAGGGAATACTGATGCAAGTTAAGAGACCCTGTTACTGCAGAAGCCTGTGGTGTCAGAGATTTGGCATGTTTGCCAACATTAATTTAGCATGGTTGTACTTCAAATATCTCCAAAGTTAACCATTTAAAATAAAAGTTACCTCAAACTAAAGTAATGTAGGTTATGGCATTCCATCTAGTGTATTTATCTCAGAAAATGACAGAAACTCAAAACATCGGCCTATGAAACTTTAATACCTGTCCCACCAGCTCACCTGTCACCCACCTTTACCGCACCTTGCCCCCCCCCCCCTCCGCCCCCCCCCCCGTCCTGTTTCTAGCTATTTGTTGTTGGTCACATCTGCTGAGAGGCATGTAAGCCCGGCCGACTCTATCCTCAGATATAACCTAGCAGCACAAGGACAATGGTTGTGTTGTGAAAGTCAGAACCATTGCGACACAGCACAACACGTGCAGTTATTTGGTCATGACTCTGAGTTGACCACGTGACTTGTCCTCCCCATGAATGCCCTCCTCCCCTTACACCACCTCTGCTGAAATTTCCATATGTATATATGATAAATTGATACATGTGTATTCTGTATGCATCCATTTATATATATATATCGTGTTATATACATAGTAATATATATAAATATAGTAATATATACAAATAGTAATATATACACATATTCACCACGTTCGGACATGCTCGAACGTGGTGACGCGCTCGGCACGGTCGATATCAAGGATGCCTACAGGTCGGTCTCAATCCATCCCGAGGACCGCCACCTTCAAGGCCTCCGTTACAAGAGACCCGGTGACCAGGCCTTCTCTCACTTTCTTGACAACCGCCTCTGCATGGGCCTCTCTTCGAGCCCTTACGTTTTCACGAAGATCTCGGACTTTATCGTGAGATGCTGTGTTCGGGAGGGAGTTGACCGGATAGTTAACTACCTGGACGACTTCTGTCTCGTGGCCGGAACTAGGTCCGAGGTCGAGAGGGCTCAGAGGAAGCTGATCGCGATCCTTAGGCGGATCGGTTTCTTTGTAAGCTTCAAGAAAGTGAGTAAGGCCGACACCAAGGTCCGGTTCCTCGGGATCGACGTAGACTCCTTGAGCCTTGAACTCAGTCTCCCACAGGACAAACTGTCAAATACAATAAGAGTGCTTCACAGTCTTCAGGGGCGTAGGAAGGCTTCTAAGAAGGAACTCGAGCGTGTTGGGGGCCTGCTGGCCCACTGCTCCAAGGTCATTAGGGGTGGGAGGACGTTTTCTAGGTGTATATACGACCTGATGGCCAGCCTCCAACAACCTCACCATAGAGCCCGACTAGGCAAGGGGATAAGGGAGGACTTGGACTGGTGGCTACGCTTTGCGAGGCGATTCAACGGCAAGGCTAGGATCCTCGGGAAGTTTGCTCCTGTAGTAGCGACCTACAGCGATGCTTCCAAGTGGGGATTTGGAGCCCTCCATGGTCACGACTGGGTGGTTGGCTCCTTTATCGACGGAGCCAACAAACCCCTCGCTTCCTATGCCGGCCACCACCACCTTCTCCCCCCTCCTGACGTAGGCTCGTCCCACATCAACATCCAAGAAATGTGGGCAGTGTACGCAGCCTGCCTTCGTTGGGGGACAAGTTGGGCAAACAGCACGGTCATGATCGTGACCGACAGTGAGGTTGTTCGGGCAGCTCTGAACACTGGCAGGTCCAGATGCAAGGGGATCATGTTCTTCCTCCGTAAACTATTCTGGCTGGCGGTCGAGAACAACTTCTCGTTCAGCTCCGTCTATATCCGCAGCAGCGAAAATGTGATTTGTGACGCCCTAAGTAGGCTAGATAAGGCTAATAGCGTTGACAGGATCAGGGCTGTGGATGTCAGCGGCTCACTCTGCTGTAGCCACCTGTTTGATGCACCTTTCGTTTTTTGCAGTGACATTGGCGCTGAAGGTCGAGCAGCAGGAATACCAGCGCCAGTCCTACGCGAAAAACTCGGCCATCACAAGGGGGGTCCAGATCCGCAGATATTTAGAATATGTTAATCTTTTTCACTCCTCCAGGGCTCCAATCCCTTGCTCCGTCGAGCAGGTGGCCCTCTATGCTACCTGGCTGGCCCGCTCATTGAAATACCGGTCAATCCTTAACTACTTAAGCGGCCTGAACCACTTTTTAAGGATTAACGATGAGCCGCCAATAGACTATAAGTGTTATGTCCTGGCGGCTACCCTTAAGGGAATCCGTAGGGCCAAGGGTGACACTCCCCGCCAGGCGATGCCTCTGCTCCCGCACATGTTGCAAAAAATCTTTTCTCTCCTGTCTAACAACCCTGGCCACGTAGCATGGAGGGCGGCGGTCCTCTGCTCCTTTAGGGGATTATTACGCAAGTCTCAGGTTACCATCTCGGACTCCACCCTCCTCAGATCGGACTTCTCATTCTACGACTGGGGGATGCTTCTGACTGTGCGCCATTCTAAAACAATTCAATTCTCAGAACGTGTGCTTGAGATACCGATCGCCAGGTGTTGCGACACCACTCTCTGTGCGGTCCATTGGACCGAAATGCATTTTCACCAGATCAGTGCGGGCCCGTCTGACCCGGCTTTCCGCATACCAGTTTCTGTTGGGTTCTCCTCTCCGTTTCCATATGCCTCTTACCAGGAGACCCTCAAGATATTTTCCACCAGGGCCGGCTTTGACGCATCCACCCTCTCGTCTCACTCCTTGAGGAGGGGAGGCTGCACCTTCTTATCCATGTGCGGGGCCACAATCGAGGAATTGAAGGCCAAGGGGGACTGGGCCTCTGAGACTGTATACAGCTATCTTAAGACGCCCCTGGGTGTCAGGATAGTGAATGACTTGAGGGTGGCCGCGGCACTATGCTCTGAGGATGCGAGTGTTGGGTTGGGGGGGGGGAGAAGCTTAGGCGTTCTCCTTTGGCCCTTTTTATTGTGCATATCATAGATGCTCAATAAAGTGTCCGACCCAACACTCGTCTTCCTTCTCTTCTTATTACATAGCCTAACTTTATAGGATGTATAATGAATTATGCAAATATAAAACAGGCGGAGTTTCATTATTATTATTATTATTCCGTATATTTGTTTATTATATTATTGTCCAATCGCCACCACCGGGCGATATCTGCCCCGGGCACTCACTTGGCCTCCGTATTTCAAACTTTACCGATATGCCCTTTTTATTGTGCACATCATAGACGCTCAATAAAGTGTCTGACCCAACACTCATCTTCCTTCTCTTCTTATTACATAGCCTAACTTTATACAAATAGTAATATATACACATATAGTAATAATATATACAAATATAGTAATATATACACATATAGCTGACCTTAGATGTTGCTCGGATGTAAAACAACAACCAACCATATAGTAACACATACATATATAGTAATATATAGTAATATAGCAGTATAAATACACATAAATATATATCCTGTGCTATATATACACATGGGTAAAACAGAGGGTGACTATAGTATATATCTATATACTTTATGCATATTATGTACAGGTGGGTTAATAAATTTTATGCATATTAATATTATATACAGGTGGCATGGGTATGCAAAACAAATAAAACGCGATGGAAAAAACCGCCATAAAACATAATATATAAACACAATTAAAATGTTTGTAATGCCAGGCGCTTACGCAGCTGCGTAACTGGCTATATGGAAGAAATGCCACTGGATGGCTTCACCTTCGGCATCCATTGAATATTTTCCCCAAATCAAAGCTACAAAATCCGACGAAAACATGCAGCTTTGCAAAACATGATAGAAGAAACATTCTCGTGACAATGTACATCAACTGACCAGTCTGTTAATTGATATGGATAGTGTTGTTGTTTTTGAGGGGTTTGCATGCGGCCAGCAGTTGGCTTCGAGTGGGTAGTGGTCGGATCGTGTGTGAGTACGGTTCTTGTGTCAGGGGAGAACATGGTAGGGTGTGGGGGTGTGGGGGACAGTTCCTGCCAGAATCAAACTTCTGAAATGGTTTGATCCAGTTATGCTCTTCTTACCTTGAGCCCTAAAAGAGTAGGACATGGTGTATCCGCCAATCCGGGTAATCCACTTCCGGTTTACTCTGCCAGATCTATAGCCGCTGATTCGCCCGTCCATCGTGGATATGTGTCTGTGTTACTGTTAGTGTGTGTGAAAGAATGGGGGTTGGCATATGGGAGGGGGGGCGTGTTGCGTGTTATGAAGGAGACTGGTCTGATGTGTGTGTGTGAGCAGGGACTGGTCTATGTATGTGTTTGAGGGGGCTAGCTATGTGCATGTGTGAGGACTTCTCTGTGTGTGAGGGGACAGGCTGTGTGTGTCTGTGAGTGTGTTACTGGTCTGTGTGTGAGGGGACTAGCTGTGTGATATCAGGGACTGGTCTGAGTGGGAACTGACCTCTGTGTGTGGTGGACTGTCTGTGTGTGGTACTGGTCTACTGGGGGACTAGATGTGTGTGAGAGAGGGGTCTGGTCTCTGTGTGTGAGGGGACTGACTCAGTGACTGTGTGTGTGTCTGTGTGAGTGGGTGACTAGCTGTGTGTGAGAGGGGACTGGTGTGTGTATGTGAGTGAGGGGGATAACTGTGTGTGTGTGTGTGAGTGCGGATGGGTCTCTATGTGGTGGACTGTCTGTGTGTGGTACTGGTCTACTGGGGGACTAGATGTGTGTGAGAGAGGGGTCTGGTCTCTGTGTGTGAGGGGACTGACTCAGTGACTGTGTGTGTGTCTGTGTGAGTGGGTGACTAGCTGTGTGTGAGAGGGGACTGGTGTGTGTATGTGTGTGAGGGGGATAATTGTGTGTGTGTGAGTGCGGATGGGTCTCTATGTGGTGGACTGTCTGTGTGTGATACTGGTCTACCGGGGGACTCGATGTCTGTGTGTGTGTGTGGTACTGGCTGTGTGTGAGGGTACTGGCTGTGTGTGATGGGACTGATGTGTGATGGGACTGGTGTGTGAGGGGATTAGCTGTGTGTGATGGGACTGGTTGTGTGTAAGGGGACTGGCTGTGTGAGGGTACTGGCTGTGTGTGATGGGACTGGTGTGTGAGGGGACTGGTTGTGTTTAAGGGGACTGGTTGTGTGTAAGGGTACTGGCTGTGTGTGAGGAGACTGGTTGTGTGTAAGGGACTGGTTGTGTGTGATGGGACCGGTTGTGTGTGAGGGTACTAGTGTATGAGGGGACTAGCTGTGTGTGGTACTATGGTATTGCCCTGCTGGTGTAGCGTAGTGTGTGTCCGTCCCTCCCTGCTTTGTGGATGGATCTGTGTGTGCAGCTGCCCCTCTACAACTCTACCCCCCACCGCCCCCCCCCCCCGTCGCCAACACCTGGCGCGTGCCAGTCTTGCAAAGCATCAAGTCCCCATTTCTGTGCTTCATTCAATAAAGCCCCCTCCCCCGGCATTCCTACCGCAGTCACACACTCAGCCATGATGCGTGGTTATACTAACGCCTCTAACACTAATACTAGTAATACACCTATGTGGCATTCTTTTGGCTACTACTACTTTGTAGTACTACCACATTCCATATATATATATGAGCCTGTCTCAAAAGGTGATAACTTTTCTTTGTCCATTGTAACGATTGACACAAAACAGCACAGAAATGGTTACACTGAAAACACAAGGCCATTTGATTGAAATCAATGTGTATTCTATTGGGATTATGAAACACCATGTAAAAAACAAATCAGTTTATCCTGAGCAATTGCATAAGCAGATAGTATGTTGATCGTTATAATGGACAAAGTTTTGTCCCATATTGCTTAGCACCTTTTGAGACAGTCTCATATACAGAGAGAGAAAGAGAGAGAGTAAGTCCTCACACACATATATATATATCTGAATATATATGCATATATATGTGCATATGTATGTGTGTGTGTGAGGACTGATAATAGAGCATCTATATAATAAACTATATATGATGAATATACATATATATATATATATATATATATCTTAATTGATCAAGTACACTCTTATATAATATATATGCGCAATATATATGTGCATATATAATAAATAATACAGTGAGGTGCACTGACCTCCGCAAGTGAATTGACACATAAACAGGTAGGTGCGGGTGGGGTGAATGCATCAGATTCACCCCACACTTACTACTAGTACTAGTAGTAATACCTTTCTCAACATCCTGAATCTGAAACAGAGAACCCAACACATACGCTCACACACATACAGCACACACACATATGCTCACACACATACAGCACACACACATATGCACACACCTACGCAGAATCACACATGAACGTACACACACGGTAGCCCAGAACGCACATGTCAGTCCAAAGGTTCAAATCCAGCGCCGGCGTCCCGCGTGGGGACGCCACAGGTAAGTGTCTGTCTGGAGCGTGCCACGCGCATGCGCACCTGCCGGTCATTTGCATATCAAGAGTCAGACCCCCCTGAACTGGTGGCTTTGTACCGCCCCTTCCCCCCATCCCCACCCCCCTAACTTCCTCCCCGCCATCATCCCACCAGTGCTGCCCTCTGTTGACCTTGTATACAACTACTTCGGCTAAGAACCGGTGTATGCATCCTGGAATATTTAACGCATCTCTGTTGAGATTTCAGAACCCCACATACAAACCCCACCTTGAAATGAAAACCTTAAAGAACTTCCCCCCCCCCTTCCACCTCCCCCAACAGGTCCGCAGGAATCTGGAGATTGTGGGGGGGGGGAAAACACCAAAAAACCCGGTGGTATCGTGTTGCAGGTTGTGTAATACATTAATTGAGCCTCCACCCCCCACACACACATACTGTATACACATATGTACATACACCCATCCATCCACACATACTTATATACAGACATACATTGGTTGTTGGAATTTTACGTCCTGACAACATCTAGGGTCATATCAGGACGAGTACTGACTTGTGACAGTGCGCACTCATGGAGACTTTATAGTGCTGCCCCAGTGGGAGACCAGGCCACCAGCACCATGACCTGATATCCCACTCACATTATGCTGACACTGAGCCAACCAGTCCTTGCCCTATCCTATTAATGCCGAGCACCAGGCTAGGAAGCGACAATTTTTATGTCATTGGTTTGACTGGACGAGGGTTTTACCCATGGGTTCGAATCCCATGGTCTACCAAAACGGGAGACGGACGCTCATCCCATGAATGCGGCCACCCCGTCTGGTCATATATATACATACATACACACATATACACACACACATATACACACATACATACATACATACATACATACATATACTACATTCATGTCCACTCCCTCATCACTATGCACAACCCAAATGCGATCGTTTCAACGGCCGGAAGACCAATGCTTCAGCGCTGACAAAATATATATTCAGATGAATACAATATTTACCCCACCCTCCACACCAAAATACACGCACACCAAAGTGGCAAGTGTGGGCTGGCTGTATGAGTTATGGAGCTTTCATCGATTGACTCACAGATAGTTATTTATATATCATTTTACACAACACGCGTCCAGGGTGCGGGGCCTCAAAGGCAGTTTGTGTCTGAGGGGGGTCATACGGGGCAATGGTGTGTGTGTGTGTGGTGAGAGCATGACGGGTGGGGGTAGGGGGTGGGTACATTCTATAAAGATAGGGGTGGTGATGATGCAGACTAGTTAGTATGACTATAAGGCTACGACATATACTGTAGGTGTGTGTGGACTGTATATGACTTTGTTTGTGTGTTGTTGTTTTACATCTTAGCACCATCTCAGGTCACATCAGGATGGGTACCGACTTGTGGCAGTGCGCACTCATTACAATTTTACAGTGATGCCCCATTGAAAGACCAGGCCACTGGCACCATGACTCAGTATCCCACACAGCCACATTACACTGATACTGTGCTAACACACTAAATACAAGAGTTGGATCCCCCATCCACGCTGAACTTGCTTGAACTTGCCCATCCTGTTGTGGTATAAAATTCCACGGTCGTATGAATAATTGCTTTTAAACACGATCAACCTAGTTCTAACGGGTTCCCAAGTTGAGTGGTGTATCCACGGAACTGGGTGGGTGGCGAATGGTGTTTGATGACGTCACAAACCGCAGACCTGGAATTGTGGAAGTTGTACAGTGTGTTGTAAGGTTTGTCTTTAAGAATCTCACGGGGAGATGGATGTAGCTGAGGCGGTAGAGTTTCCACCTGTTAAGCTGTCGGTGGTCGGTCAATTTGCAGTTTGGGTTATTTTCCGTTCCAACCAGTGATCCACAACTGGTTCATCAAAGTATGTAGTATGTGCTGTCCTGTCTGTTGGAAAGTGCATATAAAATACCCCTGGTGCTTATCAGAAAGAGTAGCCTATGTGGCGGAAGCAGGTTTCCTCCAAAGAAATATGTCAGAATGACCCTATGTGCGATACCAAATAGCTGCTAATACGAAAATCAATGTGCTCGAGAGGTGTCGCTAAATAAAGGTCACCACCCCCGACTTCACATCTCCAGCACATCTTCATCCCCACATAGGTTTGGAGTTGTTCTGACCGCCAATACCATAAACCTATGAATAATAATCTAGATGATCGTGACAATAACACCTGTAAGGTTGTTGATATTCCGTCTAATTGTAGATGCTATTGATTTGTTGTACTTTAGTTCAGGGAATTTCAGTCGCAGACAATTGGTCTTTCTCATTCCACTGCTCCTTGGCCTATCGTAGTAATGCCAAACACCAGGCTAGGTAATGACAAATATCAAATTTTAAGTCATTGGTTTGACTCGGTCAGGGTTTGAACCCGGGGGTTCAACTCCCAGAATCTACTCTTTTGCGCTTGTATTAGCGACGAAAATGTGATTGGGTTACGTTGTGTAGCGTAGTACTTACTGGATACAAACATGACTAAGCTGACAACTGACTTAGAAGTTAAAGTCAAAACATATCGACCATTTTTTTCTTTTTTGTTTCTTTCTTCTACAGCAGTGTTTTCCATTCGGAGTATTAAAACTGCGTCGTGCGATGAAAGCATTTCAACATTTCAAAACAAGACGCCTTATCTAGATTTGGTCATACCTATCAATATACAATTGTTGCTGCATGGAAGGAATATTACGTCAATTTAATGGAATTTATCACTGTCTAGTATTTCAACGTATGTGCCAAATAATTTGGCATGTTTTCACTTCAAATCTCTCCAACGTTAGCCCTTCAAAATAAAAGTTACTTCTAACTAAAGTAAAGTAGATAGTAGTTAAAGTTGCATAGTCCGATGGTTTCGTGTTTCTGCCATTTTCTGAGATAAATACATTAGATTGCTTGTTGTAATGTTTCTTTAGTTTGAAGTAACTTTTATTTTAAACGGCTACATTTTGGATATTTGAAATGCAAACATGTCAAATTAGTTTTGGCAAGCAGGCCAAAACTCTAACACCATAGGCTTTAGCAGTAACAGGTTCTATTAAATTAACTCAGTATTCCATTGTATGCAGCAACAAATGTTTAATAAGTGCACCAATATCCAAGTTAGATATGTAGAATCAAATCTAGATAATTGTTTTGGTTTTTAAAATTTTGATGCTTCATTGGACTATGCAGTTTTTACCTAATAGTAATGTAATTATGTATAAAAACAAAATAGTACGGCAAAAACTATGCAACTTTATTTGTTTAAGGAAGCCTTACATGTTTTATGTGTGGGCGTTTGCATATATATAGGGCGTCATAATATAAATGTTTCCCTCCCGAGAGAGTTATGACATTTTACTGGACAATACACTACTTCAGTACTTGGAATGTAGCTCCGAGCCTTGTGCATGTATCATAGGCTTTACAACATAGCTCAGAGCTCTTGGCTTTTATCTCAAGCTAGACTGTGGAAAATAATGTTGAGCTTTTACCGTAAGCTCAAGCATATATACAAGAAAACATTAGGTTTGAAAATAGATATATTCTATATATTATATATTATCTATATATACATAATATATTATTTATATCTATTTATATATATGATATTGTAGTGGTCTGCACTGACCTCTGAGGCAATGAGCTGCAGAGACAAGTAGGCATGGGTAGTGTGGTGACATCAGGGAGCCTAGGTGGTGTAATGGTTAGCACACTGGCCCGCAATGCAAAGAGCTGGGGGTTCGAGTCCGCTCTAGGCACAATATTTCCCATTTTCATCACCCCACCCCCCCAAGACACTGGTTGCCGTGACCATGATCCTGTAAAAGCTACATGCTGTATGGTTGTTGAACCTACCCTGTGTATGTATATTAGTGCATTGCCTGTATGTATGTTATTTTAAGCATTCAAAGACTTACAATTCCAGGGGGACGAGTGTATTGGTCTGCACTGACCTCTCAGGCAATGAGCTGCATAGACATGAGTAGTGTAGTGCGTAGGCATGAGTAGTGTGGTGCGTAGGCATGAGTAGTGTGGTGCGTAGGCATGAGTAGTGTGGTGCATAGGCATGAGTAGTGTGGTGCGTAGGCATGAGTAATGTGGTGCGTAGGCATGAGTAGTGTGGTGACATCAGTAAGCCTAGGTGGTGTAATGGTTAGTCCCACTCTAGGCACAATATTTCCCATTTTCATCACACCCACTACAATATTATTTATAGTTATTTATATACATAGATAATATAGTTTATTAAGAATGTACAAGAAAAATGCTAGTACTAGTACTAGTAGTAGCAAAATAAGGTAGGCACAGGGTTGGTGATTGAGGTGGGTAGGGGGGGGGGGGCATGTGTGGGCGGGTAGTTGGGGCTAATTGGTGGGGCGGCCTATCTCTGCCTGTCTCTATGCGTGTTCCTGTCATGGAGGAACCAGCTACAGTGCCGCGGTATCTGGTGGTTGGTTACAGGTGTCAAGTGCTGATATAGCAGCGATATCCAGGTTCATGGATGGCCTACAGCGCATGTCAAAAGGTAAGGACTGGCAGGCTTTGCACACACACCTTTCACACACACATATTCACTTGTCTCCGGACAAGTCATATAATTTACTTTAATAATATATAAATGAATATTTGCAACATGCCTACTAGATCTGATATATAATATAATTAGGTAACTATTATGGTTATTGAATTGATTAATATAGGTATATATATATATATCAGTATAAATATATATCCATATATATATATCCATATATATATATATCCATATATATATATATTATAATATATATCCATATAAATATATATAAATCCATATATAATATATATATATATATATATATATAAAAAAAAAAACCAATATATATATATATCCATATATATATATATATCCATATATATATATATATCCATATATATCCATTTATATATATATATCCATATATATATATATATATCCATATATATATATCCATATATATAGCGGCATTTCTCCGCAACTGACCTGGCCTAGGTTGTGTTTAGCATGTACACACATATGTATTATAATTTATATATATATATATTTTCATGTATAATATATGCATGTATATAGTGCTATATATACCAATATTGCGCTATATATGTATGTATATGTATATGTATTTTGATATAAAAGGTATATACCATAACACAACATATATATGTATCACACAACAGCCAGGTGAAATACACATACATATATATCATTATCTATAGTTTTCACCTGGCAGTTGTTATATATATGCGTACATAAATATATATCACTAAGCAAATTAAATATACAATAACTTTATTTGAGACACTTGTAGTGAAACAACAGATCATCTCATCCGATAGATGCCTACACGACCAACCATCACCCACTCACCCATCGCCATTCATCGTTATCTTACCCGTCGACACGCCAGTGACACCAGGCCACAATAGCTGCTCCCCCCACGCCCCACCCCCAAAAGCACCTGGCACTGTGACAGCATAGAGCCCACCCCTCGCACAACACACCACTTCCGAGATGCGAGCATTGGTGTCCACCCATCTACGATTGAGTCACTTCCCTGATCATATGTTATGTTGGAGGTATTAAAGTTGTATAGTCCGATGGTTTTGAGTTTGTCACTTTTCTGAGAAAAATATATTAAGCTGATTGCTATGATCTACCTTACTTCATTTTGAAGTAACTTTGATATTAAATGATTAATTGAACTGAAGTGTAAACATGTCAAATTAGCACGCCACAGGCTTCTGCAGTAACAGGTTCTATTAATTTAACTCAGTGTTCCCTTTTATGTGGCAATAAATGCTTAAAGTTGTAGTCCGATGAAGTATATATTTTTCTAAACGAAAATACTTATCTACATTTGATTCATTATACCCAACTTAGATATTGGTGAATTAACTAGTAGTTTGGGACAGCATATACAGAATAATCAGTGAATTTACTACCTCATCCCATTGGACACTTACTTTGAGGAAGTCATTAGGAAGGGAGGCCAGAAACGAATTAGGTCTCATGACCTGATTTGTCTTGCCCTCATTCCAGATACCATATAAGGCATTAGTCAGGTTCTAAGACATACACACATCACTAGGTCATCTCACATCACCTGACCATCGCGAGATGGTAATCTGTGGCATAGTGAGAGGACTTTTGGAAAGCTTATTTTGGGTTCTTTCAGCTCAAATTGCTTCAAAACTAGCCATTTTTCATTAAAATGACTCCGGACTAATGATTAGTAGGTCATACCGATCAATTTGATAAATTTATCTAAAAAAATAAGACAAAAATTCAAATGCGATCGGATTATGCAACTTTAATAAGTGTATTAGTATCTAAGTTAGATATATATAGAATCAAATCTAAATAATTGTTTTGGTTTTGAAATCTCTATGCTTTCATCGGACTATGGAACTTTAATTAAATTTAAAAGGCTGCAACCTAAAACGATCAATAGGCGCATCTAATTCGTCAACTTACCTTTCCCCTTCAGAAAAGCCACCTTCTTGGCAATAGC
This sequence comes from Branchipolynoe longqiensis, assembly GCA_030323885.1. Lineage (NCBI taxonomy): Eukaryota > Metazoa > Annelida > Polychaeta > Phyllodocida > Polynoidae > Branchipolynoe > Branchipolynoe longqiensis. The sequence continues at coordinate 21,445 of JASIRB010001242.1, forward strand.
CTCCATCCTGTTCTGGTAGCGTTCCTGGCCCGTCATTGGCTGAGCCTTCGGTGACTGGCTAACCGTAATCCTCTCCACATCCGGCCTTTTGATTGGCTGCGGCGTGACGTTGCCAAGGCAACTGGACGACCGCACTCCCGACGACGATTCACTACACACGAACCAATTTTTCGCGTTGAGCAACCGCTCATGTTCGCTCTCCGACTCGGGAGATCCGATTGTCTCATAAGTGTCGGCTTCTGTGATTGGCTGATGCCGGAAAGCGATGACGTAGCCCTGACTGTCGCCGCATGTGATTGGCTGTTCAGGCTCTTCGTAGATGACGATTGGTTTCGGTAGCGGCATGCGGTCCCGCACATACCGATGCCTGTCCTTGGGATTCCTGCCTCTGTCCTTGACGCTGCTGTCCCGCAGGGCCCTGTCCTTCCTGTCCCTGTGGACTGTGACTCTGGAGATGTCGACGTTGCGGACGGCGTGTAGTAGATCTCGTTCTATCTGACTCGTGCAGTTCTCGATCGTCTCGTAGATGTTCTCGCACTCCAGGTCGGGAACGCGCTGGCCAACCACGGCGAACATGTTGCTCTGCAAAAACAATGAACATATTGAAATATAAACACACACAGAAAGAAATTGGCCACTGTGAACTGTGTCGCTTTTAGTATATTCATTGATCAAAGCTGCATAGTCCAATGAAAAATTCAAATTTTCAAAACGAAAGCAATTATATAGATTTGATTCTATATATCTAACTTGTTGCATAGTCCGATGGTTTTGAATTTTTATCATTTTCTGATATCAATATATTAGGTTGATTGTTATAACCTACCTTACATTAGTTTGAAGTAACTTTGATTTTTAAATGCCGAAATTCTTTGAAGTGAAAACGTGCAAAATTAATTTGGGCAAGCATGCCAAAACTCTAACACGATAGGCTTCTTTCTTTCTGCGGTAACATGGACTATTAAATTGACTCTGCATTCCCTTCTAATAATATCTATATGGCAATAATGTTTAATAAGCACACCAGTATCCAGTTGAATAAGTACAATCAAATCTAAATAATGTTTGTTTTGAAAATTGGATGCTTCATCGAAATATGCAGCTTTAATGCAATTGACACCATTACCCTTTCAACACACACACACACACACACACACACACATACACACACACCTGCTAGTCGAGGGTTGACTGACATTCTATGGAGCCCCCCCCCCCCCTCCCCCCCCGCCCGTTGCCATGGACGCCGCCAATGCGCATGACAGACACAGTCGGCAGGTGAAGGTGTCTAAGCGCATAGTAGATATCTTGCTCACCAGATGGCGCCATGGAGCTTTTGGCCGCTTGGAACTAGCGAATACCTCTGTTGTGAAACAGCGTCGCCACAGGTTGTGAAATACACAATGTAATGGGCGTGTTCGACTGGCACCATGCCATAATATGTTTTCGGCCCCGCCCACTTGCACAGAGTACCGAACGTAAGCACAGGAAAGGGGACCAGTCGAATAGGATATCGGAGCAAGTTTGTGTGTTTGTTGTTTTACATCCTAGCAACATCTATGGCCATATCAAGACAAGTACTGACTTGTGGCAGTGCGCGATTATGGCGACAGTGACATTATCCTGATACTGAACTAACCAGTCCTTGCCCTATCCTATTAATACCGAACGCCTGGCTAGGTAGCAACAAGTATCAATTTTATAAGTCATTGATTTGACTCGGCTGTGATTCGAACTCCCGGCCTTCCGCGGGGGAAGCCTGCGCTTTACCGATTCGGCCGCCACGTCCGGTCAGCGCAATCTCTCATAGATAAACTGGCGAGGCTATTTCCTTTCAATAGCACATTTAAAATAAAATGGAAGAACAAATGAAGTTCTTATTGGAATAAAAGAAAATGCTTGCAACGTAATTTACATCATTTTTAACTATATGAGCAGGAGTCATTTGCAATGCTGTGTTAAATCATGATGTGCACACTGTCATAAGTCGGTATCCATCGTTATATGATCATAGATGTTGCCAGGACGTGCCCATCCTGCTGCTATAAGTTATAACCTTAGATGTTGCAAAGATATAAAACCCCAATAAATGTGTGTATATAATTAATATGTATATACTATTTACATACTATATAATGGAATCTATAGCATAATATAAGTACTCTGAATTGAATTAATATAACGCTGAGTTAATATAACTGAATTAATATAACTCTGAATTAATATAACTCTGAATTAATATAACTCTGAATTAATATAACTCTGAATTAATATAACTCTGAATTAATATAACTCTGAGTTAATATAACTGAATTAATATAACTCTGAATTAATATAACTCTGAATTAATATAACTCTGAATTAATATAACTCTGAGTTAATATAACTCTGAATTAATATAACTCTGAATTAATATAACTCTGAATTAATATAACTCTGAATTAATATAACTCTGAATTAATATAACTGAATTAATATAACTCTGAATTAATATAACTCTGAGTTAATATAACTCTGAATTAATATAACTCTGAATTAATATAACTCTGAATTAATATAACTCTGAATTAATATAACTGAATTAATATAACTCTGAATTAATATAACTCTGAGTTAATATAACTCTGAATTAATATAACTCTGAATTAATATAACTCTGAATTAATATAACTCTGAGTTAATATAACTGAATTAATATAACTCTGAATTAATATAACTCTGAGTTAATATAACTCTGAATTAATATAACTCTGAATTGAAAAATGGCTGGAAGACCAGTGCTTCGGCACTGCCAAAATACTTATTCAGCAGAATAAACATATTTACCACCACACAAAAATTATTATATAAAGTTGGGCTACGGCAAAGAGAGAGACAAGAGGAGGTGATGGGCAGGAGACTTTATTTGCGTCAGGGCAGCAAAATATAGGCTACCGGTAAAAAAAATATTTAAAAAAAATGTTCAAAGGCAGGAGAGAGACTGACTGCCCGGGCAAGTAGTGCCAAGAACCCCCCGGTGGTGGCGCTCGGGTAGGCAAGGACCGGGGCAAATCAGCGATTGGACAATAATAATGGAGAAATAACAGAGGAATAATCGTGATAATATTATAGATAATCATGCGAGAGCTCTGCCCCTTTTATAATCAATTATACTCTCTATATATATGGATATATATATATATATATATATATATTCCAATTGCACACAGTGACCCCACTGGCGGTAGCAGCTTCTTTGTTTCATATTCGTATAATGCCTTATATAGCACATAGTGAAAGGCTGCATGAGCATTCCCTAATGGTCACGCCCTCCCCACAAGAGCCCGCACACACACGCACACATTCCATTGCCCTTTAATGACAGTCAACAAGCTGACTAACGCTTGGGCTAATTTCAATACATTAGGAATGATAATATGCTCAGTGGGGTTTCCGCTTATCTCATTCATGACATGGTATAATGCCGGTCTAATGTACGCTCTCACACACACGCAGACACACACACGGCATGCCGTGTCGCCATTGTTGGCCTCCTACCCACACACACTATGTCACTCGTGTAAATGAGATGCGCAAGCAGGTGTCACCCATGTAGAGTCACGCCAAAACGGTACAAGTGTCCAGCAGGTCGTGGGTGCAATCCCGGTCGAAGTACTCCCATAACTCTATAAATTGCATAATTATATATGTGCTCTATAATCTATTATGGGAATATTAACAAGGACATCTTCAGTTCCATATGTAATAGTCTGTTCACTGTATCCTATCTAACTGACCCTGTGTAGTACAGTATTCTCTGCACTGGCGCCACCTGTGAGGGGCTCTAAGCACTGTATGCCAGCTGCATGTGGCCGTTATCGCATATAGACCCGTCGGGACGGTCAAATTTTAATATATATATATATATAATTTTAATATATATATAATTTAATTATATATATAATATAACATATATAATACAAATAAAGAAAATTATAATTATAATATATATATATATATATATATATATAAATATAATATGGAATAAATATACCATATATGTTTGTTGGGGTTTTACATCATAGCAATATATATACTACCAGGACGGGTACCGACTTGTGACAGTGCGCACTCATGCCCACCATATAGTGCTGCCCCACTGCGAGACCAGGCAGCCGGCACCATGACCTGATATCACACCCAGTCATATTATCGTCATACAGAGCTCGTGGCCCTATTTTACCATATGTATCTCTATTCTGCTGTATGTTAATAGCAGAATATTATAATAATGCTAAGCGCCATATATATACCATATATATATGTGTGTGTATCTGTATGTGTATACTTGGGCATATATGTGTATGAGTGTGCATGTATGTATATATAATGTGTATACATGTGCATACGGTGTCACTGTGTATATGTGTATATATATGTGCATACATGTATACATGAATAAATATTACCTATGCAATTATTAAGAGTGTTATGTTTGTTTGTTTGTTGTTGTTTTACGTCCTAGCAACATCTAAGGTCATATCAGGACGGGGGGCAAGAGTGTTATGTGTATACGAGTGTACATGTGTATACATTGGATATTCATGTGTATATATGTGTAAATCTGTAAATCTGTGTATATATGTGTGTATGTATATTTTTACGTGGATGTATGTGTATATATATATATATTCGTGTATATGTATGTGTATGTATGCATACAGATTTGACGTCCAATAGCCATATGGTCTGGAGACATCGGTAAATACAACAAGCTTTACTTTTGTTGTGTGTGCATATACTGGTATGCATTTAAAACCCGATGAAATCTCAGGGCGCGGGAAAAGCACAACAAACCGACTAGGTTGTCTTAGTCCAATAGCCAGGACAAAGCTTCAGAACACCAAATCACATTATCTTGAACTTCAAATGCAGATAGCATTGGGTCAAATGGATTTGGCGCCATGTTAATTAGTAAAGTGGTGACAGCTCCAATTAGCGCCCGAAACCCGGAAATGGGGCACATTGTGACGTCATAGATTTTTGTAGACGTGCCGCGCAGTTGGCGACGTCATAATGTGGTGTGGGGACGTGCGTGTAGGTATTTGTATGTCAACACAGCATTTGTGGATTGGTGGTACTGCGTAGGGTGCTCTCTCACCTTCTACGCACAACAGTTTTACAGTATAACCCCGTTAAACCAAACTTGAAGGGACCATAGAAATTTGTTTGGATTAACCAATCATTGGTTTAACCCAGCTTTGGCTTCAACTTTGACTTGGATTTGGCAAAAACGTGGGTGCATTATGAATGTAATATGCAATGTATGTGGACACTTTGATTATTGTTTTTTATGTATATACAGTATGTCCAAGCTTTTTTTCGGCAGACTGGCAAAATACTACCATTTATCTTATTAAAAAAAGTCTGAGATGACCTTATAACCACATGAAAGTTTGGTTTAGCCATACTGGAAGTGTCCTGAGGACTGCCAATTTTGTTTGGATTAACCTAACATTTTTTATATGATAAATGGTAGTATTTTGCCGGGCTGCCAAAAAAAGTTTGGATTAACCAATCGTTTGGTTTAACCCAGCTTGGTTTAACGGGGTTGTACTGTAATAGGAATAATAGATCGAGGGTTGTTGGAGTTTTACATCTGGGCAATATCTAAGGTCATATCAGGACAGGTACAGTGCACAATCATGGTGACTTTAAGTTTATAGTTCTGTCTCACTGAGTTGGTGGGGTGGTTGAGTTGGTTGCCAAAATCTAAGAGATTTGGCCACCAGCACAATGACCTAATATCCCACGCGGTCACGTTATCCTGACACTGAGCCAACCAGTCCTTGCCCTATCCTGGCTAGGAAGCGACAAGTATCAATTTTAAGTCATTGGTATTTTGTTCGACTCTACCTGGGTTAGAACCCACCATCTACCAAACGGGAGACAGACGCTTAACTCATTCGGCCATCCAGTCTGGTCAATATTAATAGAACAATATACATAACATAATACATAGGGAAATGATGTCATACCTACAATAACATTATATATTAAAAAATATATATATTAAAATAACACAACAGTTTAAATCAATTCTACGATTCTCATAATAACCATTTGCTGATAGTGATACAGGGCAAAACATACTTACATAGCCGTTGTAACTGTAATTTTGTTTACTAATTCGAATATTATGATGGATGTATTCCTCAACAATCTGATTGGTGAGGAATACAATCAGAACGACCGGACGAGGTTGCCGAATTGGTAGAGCGTATGCTTCTCATGCGGAAGGTCGGGCACTTATAAGTTATACAATTGATACTGGTTCCTACCTATCCTGGCTCTCGGCATTAGTAGGATAGGACAATGACGGGTTTAGTGGTTAGTTCAGTATCAGGATAATGTGACTGAGTTATCGAGTCATGGTGACATCAGTTTGGTATCTCAATGGTCGAATGGACAATGCCAATTGGGCAGTACTATAATAAAGTCACCATGACTGGCATGCCATGAGTGCGTACTGTCACAAGTCGGTACCCATCCTGATATGACCTTAGATGTTGCTAGGACGTAAAACACCAACAAACAATTTATGAATGACTCATAAAATATAGAATGGGTTGTTAAAACTATATACATATATATAAAGAATAAAAGAAAGTAGATAAACTGTCATGAGGTGCAATTAAAGCTTCTGGAATATTCTAGAGAACTTAGTTTTTACCCCCGCGTTCATACTAATATTAGTATTAATATTCAGGGATGAAATATCTCCACATTTTGATGAATTCCGCGGTTTTCCTTTTAAAAATCTAATGTTGCTAGGACCCAAAACGACAAAAAAACAAACACTAACATACCAAGTCATAGGTACTAATTCCCAAATGCCTAATGCAGACAGATAAGGAATCGTGTGTCACTGTGTGCCCATTGTCACATGATTGTGGCCACTGAGGCGCAACTCAACTATCAAATTATTATTTTCGACGCAGTTAACACACATATTATATATAAGACACACACTTTGTACAGCGTCCAATACGTTGGACTCAAGGTTAAAGCAAAAATCAATTTAAAAAATCAATTACAAAAATCGTGACGTTGACCGCGCCATTCCACGCATACACAGTACATGCAGCCTGGGACTATGACTATGTGAATGTTTGTCCCCACCCACCTCCCTCCATCCCTCTCTACCGCAAGTGTCAACACAGAGTTACCACCCACCTCCCCACCCGGTAGCCGACATGTGTGTAGGTTGAAGGTCCTCAGTTAGTTATACGTCAAGTTGTTTCAAATGAGGGAAGAGAAATGAAATATATCAACAACTCACTCTTAGTCTCCCCATCCTGGTACTATGCACCGCCTTCATATGCGCTGCACTTTCCGATACGGCGTCTTCCTGTGCACTGCTTTCCTATGCAGTCTTCCTGTGGTTGTGCACTGCCTTATTATGCAGTGGCCAGTGTGACGAGTGTCCTCTTGTGTACTATCTTCAAGTGTAGCCTTCCTGTGATGTACCTTCCTATGCAACGCGTTCCAAAATACACCAGCTACCTCTCGTTGAACAGTCAGGACCTTCTAATGTCATACCTGCCTTCACAACATTTCTGTATGCAGTGACTGACTTTGCAAAACTACTTCTATGTAAACGGTGGAGAGACGGGGGTGGGGTAGACCCAAATCAACCCACGCGAATTGCCCAAGTGGGATCAGGGTCTCGCCGCTAATATGTACGTAAGTAAATGCTACCCGGTGTAAACGGCGCCTGCGCGCTGACGTGAGTGTTGGATGTGTGTGTAGCGCGGTGTGTGTGACTGGGCGTGTGTGTTTAAGGCCTGGCGTGATGAACCATCACCGCAGACTGCGCCGCGTAGTTGTGGGCCCCTCCCTGTTGTCGCTGGCGTAGTGAGCGTTGTCCGCGCGCAGGTGTGTGTGTATGGGCGTGTGTGTGTGTGCCCGTACAATATATCGCGAGGTGGGGATGCGGGTGGGTGTTGGGGTGGGGTGTTGGGGTGGGTTGGAAGAGCAGGTGGTTGACTAGGGGTGGGGTTGGATGGAGGGTAGGGTTGGATGAAGGGTAGGGGTTGGAGGGTAGGGGTTAGAGGTTACGGGTTGTCTGGGTGGTGGTGCTGGAGGTGGGTGGTGGGTGGTGTGAGGAAAGAGGGAGGGAGAGGTAGGGGTTTGCGGGTTGTGTCGGGGTGGTATTCGGTTGGTTGAGGGGCGGCTGTGGAGTTAGGCGTGGGGGTAGGGGTGGGAGTGTGGGGGTGGGAGTGTGGGGGTGGGAGTGTGGGGGTGGTAGGGGAGGGGGAGTTTGCCCTGCCTGATGGTGTCAAAGCAAGGTTCAATCACGAGCAGAGCTGTTGATGGCTACTGAGAAGAACTGGGTGCGGGAGTCGCTGGTGTCTGTGTGTGTGGAGGGGGGAGGGCAGGGAGGGAGGGGGGAGGGGGAGGGGGAGGAGTGACAGCGGCACCTCTACGCATCCCGTTTCTTGTGTTAGAAACTGCGAAACGGTTCCTGTGTAGTTAAAGTGGTTATAACAGGGCATGGTGTGCACGAAATCGTTTGATGGGATTATCAATTATTCCACGTTATAGCACGATATAGAAATATCTCCCAAATATGTACCATATGGAATATATATATATATATATAACAATAAGTAGAAATGGCATGAGTAATAACTGTTGTAAATATTATCTACATCGTATAATATATAGATTATATCATATATAGCTTATATACATTATTGACATAAATTATAATATATATGATATAAATAATTAATATTTATAACATTTATACTATGTTACCTATGAGATTTATAATATATACTGTCTGTATATTCTTTTGTTAAAATATGCATGACATGTAATATATCATTTATATTAGCTATATATAAAGTATTATACATGTATATGGTTTCAAGGTTATTATTGCCGGAAGTGATAGTGAGGATAAGCTCTCACTACCTATAAAGTACTTTCTCATGGCATGCGTATCAAACAGCCTCTGATAACCAAGTCCAACTCCCGGCCTTCACGAGGCGAAACTGTTTCTACTGACGGGAGAAGGGGCAAAGGCGGATCTCTGGCGCCTCAAAACCAGATGCTTCGGGCAGGTGGGGCTCGTCAATCTTGGCTGACTGCTCATCTAGGAGAAGGTAAACTCTGATTTAAAACCCCCGCTGCCGTGCGGCTAGTCCCATTTATGGGAAGACCAGAAGTTGGTAGTGCACACCAGCGGCCATACCGACTCAATTGTCGGCCTAAACTAAGTGCGGTGCACATCAACTTTGTTGGTGTGGTCAGGGGATGTCACCCCTTCAAGTGCATGAAGACTGGAGCAGCAGATGAGTTAGAAGATCAATAGCTTTGAAGGTGTAACAGCAAGATGATGTGGCTCATCAGGGCACACTCTGACAAAGATGAGTAAGTGGCCAGTCACCTTGGAAAGGAAGGGGAACCTACCAAGTATTTACCCATAGTAAGCAATGGTAATTAATGGAAACAAATTTAGAGATGGAGACAACTCTGGTCCCTCTGCGGGGAAGCCTTCTAATAGCTACAGTGGAGGCACCTTTCCTTCAACTATTAAGAAACCTCGTAATGACAATGTAAACTCAAAGCCTAAAATAGGAAGGTATGCATCTGATGTCAGGCAACTGAAAACTGGAGGAAAGGTGCTAAAGATTGGTACATGGAATGTACGAACATTGTACAAACCAGGCCGATATGACAACCTGAAAGTGGAAATGACAGCGCTAAACCTTGACATCCTTGGTATAGCTGAGACGAGATGGACGGGTGACGGGAGGATAGGTGATAGTGAGGTAGATATGATATATTCTGGAGATGAAAAACATCAGTATGGCGTTGGAATTATGATGAAGAAGTCCATTGCCGCCACAATGATTGGATTCTGGCCAGTATCTGACAGAATTATTATGATGAAGCTGAGGGGAAAACCGTTCAATATAAACATTCTGCAAGTTTATGCACCAACCTCAGATCACGATGATGAAGAAGTCAACGAGTTCTATGACAGCATCAAAAAGGTAATAGAATACACCAAGTCTGGAGAAATAACAATTGTTATGGGCGATTGGAATGCGAAAGTTGGAGAACAACATGAATATCCAGTAACAGGAAGATTTGGCTTAGGTGAGAGAAATGATCGTGGTGAATACTTGATAAATTTCTGTTTGACATCAAAACTAGTAATTGCTAACACCTTATTTGAACATCCAAAGAGAAGACTATATACATGGAAGAGCCCTGGTGATGTATGTCGGAACCAGATCGATTACTTTCTTGTCAACCAACGATATCGAAATTGTATCAAACAGGCAAGGACATATCCAGGTGCTGACATATGTTCGGATCATAATCCAGTAGTAATCAGTATGGTAGTGAAATTGAAACAGCAGAACAAAATTAAAAACAACATTCAAATGGATATGAACATGTTAATAGATGCAAAATACAGAACTAAGTATAATGTCTCTGTTCATAACAAATTCAGTGTACTGATGAATGAAGAAACTCCTCAGAGAGAGTATAACAACATTGAAATGGAATGGGAAGCTCTCAGAGAAAGCATGGTCAAGTCAGCAGAGGAGGTGTTACCAAATAAAAAACGAGAGACAAAGCAATCATGGATGACGCAAAACCATACTCGAAAAGATGGCAGAAAGGAAGAAAGTGAAAACCACTGATCCACCTAAATACAAACACCTGAAGAATGAAATAGAAGATGAATGCAAAAAAGCTAAAGATGAATGGTGGAATAAGAAGTGTGAAGTAGTGGAACAACTTGAGTCTCAACATCTCGTTCAAGAGAGATGACACAAGAAGTGAAAGAGTTAAAGGTCATGGATACAGACAGAGAAGCAGTAAATGTATCAAGAACAAAGACGGCAAAATGCTCTTTGAAGAAGATGAAATAAAGTCCAGATGGGAAGAATATGTAAACGAACTATACAATGATGACAGAGGGAACCCACCCACAATTGAGAAAGTAGATGGGAATATTATATTAGTATCAGAGGTTGAGAAGGCTATCAATGATCTAAAGGCAGGTAAGGCTCCTGGAAGTGACCAGATAACATCAGAAATGATAAAAGGACTAGATGAAGTGGGGATTCAAATCATTCATAAGCTAGTAACTGACATCTATGAGACTGGATTTATACCATTGAATATGAATGAATCCATATGTGTACGACTCCCAAAGAAGCTAAAACCAACATTGTGTACTGAGTACAGAACACTAAGCCTGATGAGTCATATGTTGAAGATGATCCTGAAAATAATTTTACTGAGAAACAGACAGAAAATTGAAGAACAAATCAGTAACGTACAAAGTGGGTTTATATATGGAAGAGGTACACGTGAAGGGATTTTCAATATGAGAATGATTTGTGAACGTTATTGTGAAGTGAACCAGGATGTTTATGCCTGCTTTATTGACTATGAGAAGGCTTTCGACCGAGTCAATCATGACTGTTAATCAAATGTTTACAAGATATGGGTGTCAATGGCAAAGACATTAAACTAATTGTGAACTTATACTGGACACAACGTGCATTTATAAAAATGGAGCAGGGCCTATCGGATGAAGTTATGATTAAACGAGGAGTTCGACAGGGGTGTGTATTGTCTCCATGTCTATTTAACCTGTACACAGAGATGATTTTCAGACACATTGAAGATTGCAAGGGAGTGACAATAGGTGGCATGAACGTCAACAATCTTAGATATGCCGATGACAGTGTAATACTAGCAGACAGTGAGAAAAACCTACAAGATATAGTAAATAGAATCAATAAAGCTGGAATACTATTCAACATGAAGATGAATGCCAGGAAGACCAAAACATGGTTATAAGTAAAAAGACAGATAAACCAAATGTCAATATAACCATAGATGGCACAAACATAGAACAAGTATCCGAATTCATATATCTCGGACAAAAGATTACAAATGATGGGAGATGTGAGGAAGAAATTAAAAGAAGGATAACAATAGCCCGAACACCATTCTCCAAAATGTATAGAGTGTTAACATCAAGTAAGATATTAATACAAACAAGGAAGCGTATTCTTCAGTGTTATGTGTGGTCTACTCTAATGTATGGGGCAGAGACATGGACAATCTCTAAGGAAATGTACAAACGTTTAGCAGCATTTGAGATGTGGACTTATCGAAGGATGATGAAAATATCATGGACAAAGAAGATCACCAACAAAGAAGTTCTCAGAAAAATTAAAATTAAGAAAAGCTTGTTTGCCACTATACAGACAAAGAAACTTATTTATTTTGGCCACATCATTCGTCAGAGTTCAATATACCGTACATTGTTGGAAGGGAAGGTGAATGGCAGCAGAGGGAGAGGGAGACCAAGAACTTCATGGGTTACAAATATTTCTCAGTGGACAGGCTTGAATTATTCACAGTCTATCAGAACAGCACAACATCGGGACAAGTGGAGAACCATTGCATCCAACCCTCGACTAGAGGATGGAACTATTGATTGATTGATACATGTATATATTCTAACACTAACAGAGTATGGGTAGCGACTAGTATTAGATCTAATAGTAGTAAGATTCGCCCTTCTTAATACATGAATGGGACCAGACGGGATGGCCGAATGAGTTAGAGCGTCCATCTCCCATGTTGGTAGATCGTGGGCTCGTGGGTTCGAACCCTGGTCGAGTCAAACCAATGACATACAAATTTATACTTGTCGTTTCCTAGTCTGGCGCTTGGCATTATGAGGATAAGGCAAGGACTGGTTGGCTCAGTGTTAGGATAATGTGACTGAGTGGGATATCAGGTCATGGTGCTGGCGGTTTTGTCTTCCATCCGGGCAGCACTATAAAGTTGCCATGAGTGCACACTGTCACAAGTCGGTACCCATTTTGATATCACCTTAAATGTTGCTAGGACATAAAACAACAACAAACAATACATGAATGACTAGTAAAATATAGAATGGGTGGTTAAAATTATATACATATATATAAAGAATAAAAGAAAGCAGATGAACTGTCATGAGGTGCAATTAAAGCTTCTGGAATATTCGAGAGAACTTAGTGTTTTCCGCCACGTTCATACTAATAATATTCAGGGATGAAATATCTCCATATTTTCGTGAATTCCACGGTTTTCTTTTTTTAATCAATCTGTGATTTGTATCATTTCTAAAACATCTGGAAAGTTAAACACCAATAAAAAAAACAATCTAACATGTATTTTTCTTCATTTACTACCTAATATCAACACAACATTCCAGAAACACTTGAAACATTTAACCCTGCTTCAGGCTGGTAAAGCCCAGTGTTGGGATGATGGTTAGTTGGTTGATTGTTGGAGTTTTACGTCCTGGCAGCATCTAAGGTCATATTAGGAACGGTAGCGAGGGGTGCCAGTGGATAGACACCTTTCTACCAGACGGAATGGCCGCATGAGTTGAGCGTCCGTCACCCATTTTGGTAGATCGTGAGATTCGAACCCTGGTCGAATCAAACCAATGACTTCAGAATTGATACTTGTCGCTTCCTAGCCTGGCGCTTGGCATTACTAATAATAGGAGAGGGCAAGGGCTGGTTAGCTCAGTGTCAAGGTAGTGTGACTGAGTGGGATATCAGGTCATGGTGCTGGCGGCCTGGTCCCCAGTGGGGAAGCACTACTAAAGCTGAGATTCCTTACACGCGGTATGCGGTCTGCGAATGCGAATGCGAATGCGGCAAAAAATCGAAACGCCTTGAAGTCAATGGGGTGCAACCCTTACACGCGGTATGCGAATGCGAATGCGAATGCGAATGCGACAACTCGATCGGTCCCTGTAGCGATCGGTCCGGCATGCGGCATGCGACACGGGGGTGCGAATAGAAAAGCATCAGTCGCATTTGTCCATTGATATAAGGCTGGAGGAGGCGACTGATAATTACGGACAGTCAGGACAAGGTAGAGCGCGGACCTGTTAGGAAGCAGTCTCCAATAAAGGTAGGAACCGAGTAGAAATAGCACACATAAAGACAAAATAATGGTGCTGCGAATAGAAAAGCATCAGTCGCATTTGTCCATTGATATAAGGCTGGAGGAGGCGACTGATAATTACGGACAGTCAGGACAAGGTAGAGCGCGGACCTGTTAGGAAGCAGTCTCCAATAAAGGTAGGAACCCCCACGAGTAGAAATAGCACACATAAAGACAAAATAATGGTGCTGCGAATAGAAAAGCATCAGTCGCATTTGTCCATTGATATAAGGCTGGAGGAGGCGACTGATAATTACGGACAGTCAGGACAAGGTAGAGCGCGGACCTGTTAGGAAGCAGTCTCCAATAAAGGTAGGAACCCCCACGAGTAGAAATAGCACACATAAAGACAAAATAATGGTGCTGCGAATAGAAAAGCATCAGTCGCATTTGTCCATTGATATAAGGCTGGAGGAGGCGACTGATAATTACGGACAGCTGGTCTTCATGAGAAATATGAAGCAGTCTTCATATTTGGGACGGTCCTAACATCCTTCAAAGCAAGCTAAACTGAGCCATGTTTGGACCGTCCCATTCTTCATATTTCTCATGAAGACTGCTTCCTAACAGGTCCGCCGCATAGACCTACATGTTTGCACCGTCCCATTCTTCATATTTCTCATGAAGACTGCTTCCTAACAGGTCCGCGCATAAACCTACATGTTTGCACCGTCCCATTCTTCATATTTCTCATTTCTGTGTTTATGTGTGGTGACAGAAAGAATGAAAGGCACATGGGTGCACACTTTTATATGCTGCTTACCGCATGCCGCACGCCGCATGCCGTGTGTAAGGAATCTTCCCATTCGCATACCGCATGCCGCTTGCCGCATGCCGCATGCCGCTTACCGTGTGTAAGGAATCCTAGCTTAACTCGCCATGAGTGTGCACTGTCACAAGTCAGTATCCGTGTTGATATTACCTTAGATGTTGCTAGGACGTAAAACTTCAACAACCAACGAACCAACCAACTCACACTACTGGGTCTTCTCGTGGGTACCATGTCTACTAGTATTATTAGTGCTGATGCATCTGGGCGGAATTCTACAATTAAATCGGGGTGAATTGCCCGGATGCCAAATGCAGACGCGCGTCGTCTCCTGGGCAGAGCGCCCCCCCCCCCCCCCCCCCCCCGCTGCCTCCTCCCGCCTCAGGTGCCAGGCACTTCCGGCATGGCTGTCTATGTGGCGCCCAGTGTAAGTTAAGTAAACACAGACACTTCAATGAGAACAGCATTTATAGCGCGTATGCAGAAGACCGGGAAGACAAAGTGCCACCTTGGCGCGGTGCTGTGTAAATAAAACTGAGAAATGATGACGTAGACAGTTGTGTCCGCAAAGGATTAATTACAAGCTTTTTAAATTTGGGGGGTGGGTGTTGGATGGGGAGGGGAGTGCGTCATAAAAATATTGTACATTTCATGAAGTTTGAAAAAAGTTTCTTTTTGATTGTTGCTGCTGGTATGCAAAATGTGTGCTGTTTTGTTTGTTTGTTCGCTTATTATTGTCTGCGTTCAATCATGAGGCTAACCTGGAAGGACAAAGTGACGAATAAGGAAATACTCGAACGGATGGGGCTGCCCTCTATGGAAGATCTTCTGATCAAAAAGAATCTCCGGTGGACTGGACACCTCATGAGGATGTCATCAGACAGGCTACCAAAGCAGATCCTCTATTCTCAACTGTCTTCTGGCTACAGAAAGAGAGGGCGCCCCCGTCTCCGGTTCAAAGATACCATCAAGAGAAACCTGAAGCTGAGAGACATTAAGACCGACTCATGGATGCAACTCTCACAGCAGAGAGCTAAATGGAGAGCGGCAGTCAAGTAATGAAAGCAGTCTTTGTCGCATCGCGTCCGACAGCATGATGATGATGATGATGATATTGCCTGAAGTAAGAGATGTTCTCAGTATATTGCGCATTAGTCACATTTTCTAAATCGAACTTAAAATATTTTTTTTTTTCTTTTGGTACTTGTATGGTCCGATGGTTTTGAGTTTCTGCCTTTAACAAATTGCCCAGTTTTGGAGACATTTAAAGGTAAAACATGCTAAATTAATTTCGGCATGCAAATTCTGACCCCATATGCTTGAACTTGTAAAGGTTCAACAAAATTGATTTAGGGTTCACTTCTAGGTTTTGTGCAGCAATACATGCTTAATGAGTGCATAGGGCCTATGTACTACCTAAGTTGGATATATCAAATCAAATCTAGGCGTTTTAAGTTTGAATATTGTATTCTTTCATCAGAGTATGCAGCTTTAAGTGGGGAAGATAATTGTGTATTGTGAATGGTGTGTTTAAAATGTAATTACATATTTTTTATTTTTTTTTTTTTTTTTATTGAGGCTGTATTTATACTGTCCATAGCATATAAGCCTGGGTATTCAGGCTTGTTTTCAATGCTGGCCAGCTGTAGTGTTGGTGTTGTCTTATCACACAGTAGCTGCTGATAAGGTATTTGATTGCCTGTATTTCAGTAGCAGATAGATAGTTGGTTGGTCTGGTTAGTACTATAGTAGTCTATGTTAATTTTTTTGGATTTTCTTGGCATATATGTGCTTTATTTTTTCTACTCTTATTTCTAGACTAGCCTACTCCTATTTACATATCATAGGCTTGTACGCAGCTGTGAGGTGTGTTATCTGGGTGCTTTTGGTATGGTTACCTTCCATTGGGCGTCTCGCTGGTGGGCCGTGACATGTATCACCTGCCCTTTTGCGGTGCAGCTTAGTTG
>JASIRB010000237.1:0-24926 GCA_030323885.1 Branchipolynoe longqiensis
ATTGATATTTTGTAACATTTCATGTTTCAGAAATACTTTGAGGGGGGGATGTGATATATGCGTAATAGACGTCTAGACCTGTGGTTAATATATGTTAACGATATGCAGAGTTGGGGACAAAGAGATATGCAAATGAGATGACGTCATGGAAAGTTTAGCCGGCGGGTCAAGCGTGCCCTACGCCGTGAATAAACCATTCAGTAACCAGAAGTCAAAGTGTTCAGACGTTGTACTTTCACATCCATCAGCTGTTAATATCGCTCAAAGCCGGGGTGGCCGACCGAGTGCTTGGAGCGTGTGTGCCTTGATGCGGGTGGAGAGTGGCGAGTGGAGTGTGGACAAGGACACGTGGCGGGTCTCTTTGTGACCTCTGATCAAGAGTCAGCTTTTAACACCAACTCAGGGCCATACGAGGTTGTCCGTCACTGTAATAGTGATTTCTCCTGTAATACTTTCAATATATATGTCAGTTTGGACTAGGAAGAATAACTATTATGTAGAAGAGAGTAGTTTTGGGGTTTTCCATTTACAATAAGTTACTACAAAGTTTGTGTTTCTAACTTATTACTTACCATATTATACCATGACCACTATAACACGCCAAACCATATTATTTCTATGAACACAAGGCAAACAGTCATGTGTTTGGTGAGGACTATCTCTCTGGCTGGCCCAGTATTGGTTATGGTGAGAAACGGATCCTGCAAGCTGCTGCTACTGAATGCGTGGCGGGAGGACTTATGACATTCCATATACACGCCACCCTGCGTGAAGCAGTGCGCGATGTTTGCAGCCTAGGTGTGTACCCCGGAGCCACATTTCCACCGCTCAAAGGATGTGATCTACTATGACTTATGACAGTAAATACAACGGACATTTTTGCTAGTTACTCAGCCCCTAATGTAATATATGAATAATGGATATCCAGGATTGCGAGAGCAGAACAAAGGAATATGTTAAGTGATCACATTGTAAAATTATACGGATTTTCAGTTCGGAATTATATATTGGCAAAGAGCATTATTATTCTTGGGTGACGGAGTGGGGAGAAGGCTATGTAATCTAAAAGCAATGGTGCCCCACTCACATTATGACATGATATAAGCTATGTGAAATATATGTTCATACATGATGCCTAAGATTAATGAAGAGATGTTCTTACATAAGAGACAGTTCATGCTTGATGAAATGTTCCTGTATGCATTCTAATTCCTAGTTTATAGGTTGTGTGGACATGTTGTCCATTCTCTATCCAGGGGTCCTGGGCTAACTGCTCTTTATCACATGGTGCACTTGTGCACCTAATAGTCTTGTAGGCACGGCAGGCTCGTGCCTATAAGAGTACCTGGGGGAACCCCTGCCTCAACCTGATTCAATACTGGGCCCTACCTAGGCCGCCACAATGGGTTGACTAAGGGAGGCATCAAAGGTGGTATGAAGGGGAAGAGTTTTATGGTATTCTCTGGGGCTCTGCGCGGCCGAGTAACCCAGTAAATCTATAGTGGCGACTGCGACGATTTGCTGAGACGATTCTGACACGACAGAAGAACTCGGTGAGGGTGATGGCGACAAGAACAACGACTGTGAGACGTGCTGCGATGATGAGTGACGTCACTGATGGTCAGGTAGGGCCCAAATTTGTGCTTATATCGCTTGTCCTGGATGCTGGGGCGTCGAGACGGGGTGTGACACCATTGTACCGCTATTTGCAAGAGTCTATGTGTGGATATATATATATGTATATATATATTGTTGAGATATATGTATGTGAACAAAGGCACACACAAATTATTACCTTTTTTCTTCGCGATGGCTGACCCAGCTGCCTCCAACAGGTCGTTGACGACATCAGTCCTCTGATCGTCTCGACCATCCAGCATGATCGGGCCATCGTAGTTTGAGTGATGGTGGTGCCGGTGGTCACTTGTGTCACAGCTATAGCTCTGCCGGTCATATGGTCGTGGTGTATCGTCCGTAGCCTTTGTTGTCACTGTCTCTCAGTACCCATGTTTGTTGTATCGCCGATCGTAATGTCTCGGCTCGTGATATCAGAGAGAATCACCAGAGGATGCCGACCGGTGATGTCCCACAATGTTACGCCGCCTCTGGGAGCTCTCAGGCGCGCCGTCGGGGGCTCCTGGGTGTTATGGATCGTCGGCTCCTAGGTTCACGGGCCTTGACCATGAAGCTGTCAATTCAATCATTGACACTATCCGCCATCTGTGTGAGCTGCAGTTGAAAGCTCTCAATCAACGCGGCGACGTCACGAGGCTTCTCAGTGGCGGGTTTTTATTACGCATCAGCTCGCCATTGTTATCGGATGACATGCGCTGGTCCACAGTTCGGCTTGAACTGGTCTGATCCGATTTAGGGGCGGTCGTAGATGCTACAGCAGCTGCGGGTTTCTTTTTGGCTTTTGTCTTCTTAGTAGCCGGATCAGGCGTCTTTGGCAGTGCGTTGCCCGCTCGCTTCGATGACTTTCTTGCCAGCGGCATCATAGAGAGGTGTCGTTCCAATTTTTCAGGCTAGTCAGTGTCCTCCTTGTGTCCATGTCGATGTGAGCTCACCACTGCAGGACCTGGCCTTATATAGTTTTGTAAGGTTAATTAGTTCAGTAATACCACTGCAGATGGCAGATCGATAGCATTAGTTAGGTAATCAGGTTTCTTGAAAGTGAATATAGGCGGCGCTGGCGTACAAGGTATATATAGTAGTACAACCGTTCCTCGATAGGGGGCAGCATAAGGCCTTCTTAGTTACTATGAGTCTACGGCTGTGTACGGATGTCAACTTTCCCGTGTTGCCGAGCATCACGGACAATGGTGTATGACATACTACCTATGTGTAGGAGGATAATCAGAATATGTTGCAGGTGACTATGTTTCCCACTCTCATAGTTGGACCTGTATACTACATGATCGTCATCAGTTATGAAATGTGACAACCATGTGACGTCACTGAGCTGTAAACGCCCAAGAGTGCCACACCGGGAGAAAAGATGAGTGTCATGATAGAGTCGCTGATGATGCAAGTCTCCCTGGCATAATGTCCTCTCATTACTCATTCACTGCCGACTTGATAGGCTGCGTGCCTGTACAAGCATATCTTAGCACCGCGCATGCCCAGGTCGTCACTCATTCAAGTACCATAGAGGTGACGGCCGCTTTAATTTGGTGATCAGATATGAGAATTGGTGTTTGCCTCAAGATATTGACCGAAATAATACTGTCTCCACTGTAGGGGTAAATGCTTCTCAGTCACTTTAGTTCAGCTAACAAACACAGCTATTGTCCTGATATGTGCTATACGTATGGGCCACCATACCAACTCAGTGAATTATTGTCTATGTGTGCTGCCACCTTGTGAAATAAAGGGTTGACAATATGGCTTCTGAAATCCAGCATGGTCTTTCAAGTAGGCCTATTGTCCATTGAATACGACAAAGAATACAGGACCATGACTTGGTGACAGTAAGATGATCGCTAATGGAATAAGAAATAAACCTGTGACATTTATTTGAGTTCTGCCCATTGCTAGAAAATAACGGTGTATAACTGCAAACTACCCTATTATCAGTCACCTGAAGCAGTGAACTGGGAGAGACAAGGGAATGAGTTTCAAAAGTGTCTACTGACAAAGGAATGTCAATAGAGCTTCTACAGTGACAATTGACAAAGGAATCGCATTAGAGCTTGTACGGTGACTATTGACAAAGGAATGGGAATAGAGGTTCTACAGTGACACTTGACAAAGGAATGGCAGTAGACCTTCTACAGTGAGTATTGACAAAGGAATAGCAATAGAGCTTCTACAGTGACTATTGACAAAGGAATGCCAATAGAGTTTCTACAGTGACTATTGACAAAGGAATGTCAATAGAGCTTCTACAGTGACTATTGACAAAGGAATGGCAATAGAGTTTCAACAGTGACTATTGACAAAGGAATGGTGCTAGAGCTTCTACAGTGACTATTGACAAAGGAATGGCAATAGAGTTTCTACAGTGACTATTGACAAAGGAATGGCAATAGAGTTTCAACAGTGACTATTGACAAAGAAATGGCAATAGAGTTTCAACAGTGACTATTGGCAAATTAATGGCAAATAGAGCTTCTAAAGTGACTATTGACAAAGTAATGGCAATAGAGCTTCTACAGTGACTAATGTCAAAGGAATGGCAAAAGAGGTTCTACAGTAACTATTGACAAGGGAATGGCAATATAGTTTCTACAGTGAATATTGACAAAGGAATGGCAGTAGAGCTTCTACACTAACTATTGACATAGGAATGGCAATAGAGCTTCTACAGTGACTACATGACTATTGACAAAGTAATGGCAATAGAGCTTCTACAGTGAGTATTCACAAAGGAATGGCAATATAGTTTCTACAGTGACTATTGACAAAGGGATGGCAGTAGAGCTTCTACACTGACTATTGACATAGGAATGGCAATAGAGCTTCTACAGTGACTATTGACAAAGTAATGGCAAGCCAGCTTCTACAGTCACTATTGACAAAGGAATGGCGCTAGAGCTTCTACAGTGACTCTTGACAAAGGGATGGCAATAGAGCTTCCAAAATGACTATTGACAAAGGAATGCCAATAGAGCTTCTACAGTGACTGTTGACAAATGAATGGCAATAGAGCTTCTACAGTGACTACATGACAAAGGAATGCCAGTAGAGCTTCTGCAGTGAATTCATGACAATGGAATGAATGGCAGTAGAGCTTCCACGGTGACTATTGACAAAAGAATGGCAATAGAGCTTCTACAATGATTATAGACAAAGGAATGCCAGTGAGCTTCTACAGTGACTACATGACAAAGGAATGGCACTAAAGCTTCTACAGTGATGATTGACAAAGGAATGACAATAGCGCTTCTACAGTGACTATTGACAAAGGAATGGCAATAGAGTTTCAACAGTGAATATTGACAAAGGAATGGCAATAGAGCTTCTACAGTGACTATTGAGAAAGGAATGGAAATACAGCTTCTACAGTGACTGTTGACAAAGGAATGGGAATATAGCTTCTACAGTGACTACATGACAAAGGAATGCCAGTAGAGTATCTACAGTGAATACATGACAAAAGAATGGCAGTAGAGCTTCAGTGACTATTGACAAAGGAATGATAATGGAGCTTCTACAGTGACTATTGTCAAAGGACTGGAAGTGAGCTTCTACAGTGACTATTGACAAAGGAATGCCAGTAAAGCTTCTACAGTGAGTAAGGAATGACAGTCGAGTTTCTACAGTGACTATTGACAAAGGGATGCCAGTAGAATTTCAATAGTGACTGTTGACAAAGGAATGCCAGTACAGCTTCTACAGTGACTATTGACAAAGGAATGGCAATAGAGTTTCAACAGTGACCATTGACAAAGGAATGGCAATAGAGCTTCTACAGTGCCTATTGCCAAAGGAATGTCAATAGAGCTTGTACAGTGATTGTTGACAAAGGAATGGGAATACAGCTTCTACAGTGACTACATGACAAAGGAATAGCAATAGCGCTTCTACATTGACTGTTGATAAAGGAATGGCAATAGAGTTTCTACAGTGAGTATTGACAAAGGAATGACAGTAGAGTTTCTACAGTGACTATTGACAAAGTAATGGCAGTGGAGTTTCTACAGTGACTATTGACAAAGGGATGCCAGTAGAGTTTCAACAGTGACTGTTGACAAAGGAATGCCATGCCAATAGAGCTTCCACAGTGACAAATGAATGGCAATAGAGCTTCTATAGAGCCTCTTGGCAAAGGAATGCCAGTAGAGCTTCGACACTGACTATTGACAAAGGAATGGCAATAGAGTTTCTACAGTGACTATTTACAAAGGATTGGCAATAGAGCTTCTATAGTAACTATTGCCAAAACAATGGGAATAGAGATTCTACCGTGACTATTGACAAAGTAATGGAAATAGAGCTTCTACAGTGTCAATTGACAAAGGAATGGCAATAGAGCTTCTACAGTGACTATTGACAAAGGAATGGCAATAGAGCTTCAACATTGACTATTGACAAAGGAATGGCAATAGAGTTTCTACAGTGACTATTGACAAAGGAATGGCAATAGAGCTTCTACAGTGACAATTGACAAAGGAATGCAAGTAGAGCTTCAAAAGTGAATATTGACAAAGGAACGCCTTGATGGTATGCAGGTATTGCAGGTATAGCAATACCTCAGGGAGTTTGACACCCCTGCCTTGCAGAGTTGTAAACCACTGCCTTGTGGTACAGGTTCTTGACAGAACCGAAGGCTAAGGGAGCAAACCCTAAACAGAAAACCATGTCACTGTGGCAGCATTAAGGGCGGTTGATGTATGGAACTCCCAACATCTCCTGACCAGCCACTGCAGAGACAAATAGTTTTGCGCCTGTCTTGACATGTTCTTGCCGGTGTGAAACCTCTATTTGCTCCCTGAGAGAGTGCCGCTGGTAACTTGCAAAAGCCAGCAGCGCTTCAACACTTTTGCAGGCAGCTTTCATGAAATGGACAACAGCACAAGAGTGGCAGTCAAGTAATGAAAACAGTCTTTGTTGCGTCGCAACCGACAGCATGATGATGATGATGACAAAGGAAAGGCAGAAGAGCTTCTAAAGTGACTATTGATAAAGGAATGCAATAGAGTTTCTACAGTGATTATTGACAAAGGAATGTCAGTAGAATTTCTACAGTGACTATTGACAAAGGAATGGCAGTAGAGCTTCTACAGTGACAATTGACAAACGAATGGCAATAGAGCTTCTAGAGTGACTAGCCCGGGCCTACAGTTTTACCGACCCAATGGATTTTTAACGTCCCACACCACATAGACATGGTATGAGAGCAACCGGCCTTTGATGATGCTGTAAGTTATACACAGCGGTGGAAATCCAAATTGGCAGAGGTGGGGGCACAGGGACTCGAACCACCGACCCTCAGATCAGGCATCCGACCTAGAAAAAGTCAGACACTCTAACTACTCCGCCACAGAGAAGGCCCAGCTTTAACAGTGACTATTGACAAAAGGAATGGCAAAAGACCTTCTACAGTGACTATTGACAAAGGAATGGCAATAGACCTTCTAAAGTGACTACATGATAAAGGAATGCCAGTAGAGCATCTACCGTGACTATTGGCAAAGGAATGGCAGTAGAGCTTCTACAGTGAGTATTGATAAAGGAATGGCAATAGAGCTTCTATGGTGACTACATGACAAAGGAATGGCAGTAGAGCTTCTACAGTGACTAATGACAAAGGAATGGCAATAGAGCTTGTACAGTGATTATTGAGAAAGGAATGGCAATAGAGCTTCTACTGTGACTATTGACAAAGGAATGCCAGTACATCTTCAACAGTGACTATTGACAAAGGAATGGCAATAGAGCTTCAACAGTGACTATTGACAAAGGAATGGCAATAGAGCTTGTAGAGTGACTATTGGCAAAGGAATGGCAGTAGAGCTTCAACAGGGACTATTGAGACTATTGACAAAGGAATGGGAATAGAGCTTCAACAGTCGCTACTGACAAAGGAATGGCAATAGAGCTTCTACAGTGACTGCATGATAAAGGAATGCCAGTAGAGCATCCGCAGTGAGCTTTGGCAAAGGAATGGCAGTAGAGCTTCTACAGTGACTATTGATAAAGGAATGGTAATAGAGCTTCTACAGTGACTACATGACAAAGGAATGGCAGTAGAGTTTCTAGAGTGACTATTGACAAAGGAATGGCAATAGAGTTTGTACAGTGATTATTGACAAAGGTATGGCAATAGAGCTTCTACTGTGACTATTGACTAAGGAATGCCAATAGAGCTCCTACAGTGACTATTGACAAAGGAATGGGAATAGAGGTTCCATAGTGAGCATTGACAAAGGAATGGCAGTAGAGTTTCTACAGTGACTATTGACAAAGGAATGCCACTAGAGCTTCAACAATGACTAGTGACCAAGGAATGGCAATATAGCTTCTACAGTGACCAGTGGCAAAGGAATGGCCGTAGAGTTTCTACAGTGACTATTGAACAAAGAATGGCCACATAGTTTCTAAAGTGATTATTGAGAAAGGAATGCCAGTAGCGCTTCTACAGTGACGACATGACAAAGGAATGGGAATAGATCTTCAAGAGTGAGCATTCACAGAGTTTCTACAGTGACTATTGACAAAGGAATGCCACTAGAGCTTCAACAGTGACTATTGACAAAGGAATGTCAGTAGAGCTTCTACAGTGACTATTGACAAAGGAATGCCAGTATCGCTTGACAGTGACTATTGACAATAGAATGGCAATAGAGTTTCTACAGTGACGATTGACAAAGGAATGGCAATAGAGCTTCTACAGTGGCTCTTGACAAAGGAATGGCAGTAGAGCTTTTGCAGTGACTATTGACAAAGGAATGCCAGTAGAGCTTGACAGTGACTATTGACAATCAAATGGCAATAGAGTTTCTATAGTGACTATTGACACGGGAATGGCAATAGAACTTCTACAGTGACTATTGACAAAGGAATGCCAGTAGAGCTTCTACAGTGACTATTGACAAAGGAATGCCAGTATCGCTTGACAGTGACTATTGACAATAGAATGGCAATAGAGTTTCTACAGTGACGATTGACAAAGGAATGGCAATAGAGCTTCTACAGTGGCTCTTGACAAAGGAATGGCTGTAGAGCTTTTGCAGTGACTATTGACAAAGGAATGCCAGTAGAGCTTGACAGTGACTATTGACAATCAAATGGCAATAGAGTTTCTATAGTGACTATTGACACGGGAATGGCAATAGAACTTCTACAGTGACTATTGACAAAGGAATGCCAGTAGAGCTTCTACAGTGACTATTGACAAAGGAATGCCAGTAGAGCTTCAACAATGACTATTGACAAAGGAATGCCAGTGGAGTTTCTACAGTGACTATTGACAAAGGAATGGCAGTATAACTTCTACGGTGACTATTGACAAAGGAATGCCAGTAGAGCTTGTACAGTTAATATTGGCAAAGGAATGGCAATAAAGCGTCTAGCATGACTATTGACAAAGGAAATGCCAATAGAGTTTCTACAATGACTATTGACAAAGGAATGCCAGTAGAGCTTCTACAGTGACTATTGACAATGGAATGCCAGTAGAGCTTCAACATTGACTATTGACAAAGGAATGCCAGTTGAGTTTCTACATTGACTATTGACAAAGGAATGACAATAGAGCTTGTATCATGACTATTGACAAAGGAATGCCAATAGAGCTTCTACCATGACTATTGACAACGGAATGCCAGTAGAGCTTCAACATTGACTACTGACAAAGGGATGGCAATAGAGCTTCTACAGTGAATATTGACAAAGCAATGGGAATAGAGATTCTACTGTGACTATTGACAAAGGAATGGCAATATAGCTTCTACAGTGACTATTGACAAAGGAATGGCAATAGAGATTATACAGTGACTATTGACAAAGGAATGGCATTAGAGCTTCAACAGTGACTATTGACAACAGAATGGCGATAGAGTGTCTACAGTGACTATTGACAAAGGAATGGCAATAGAGCTTCGTCAGTGCATATTGACAAAGGAATGCCAATAGAGTTTCTACAGTGACTGTTGACAAAGGAATGGCAATAGAGCTTCTATAGTGACGACATGACTATTGACAAAGGAATGGCAATAGAGCTTCTACAGTGCCTATTGACAAAGCAATGCCAATAGAGCTTCTACAGTGACTTTTGACAAAGGAATGGCAATAGAGCTTCTACAGTGACTACATGACTATTGACAAAGGAATGGCAATAGAGCTTCTACAGTGTCTATTGACAAAGGAATGGCAATAGAGCTTCAACTGTGACTATTGACAAAGGAATGGCAATAGAGCTTCTACAGTGACTATTCACAAAGGAATGGCAATAGAGCTTCGTCAGTGCATATTGTTAAAGGAATGCCAATAGAGTTTCTAAAGTGACTGCTGACAAAGGAATGGCAATAGAGCTTCTATAGTGATGACATGACTATTGACAAAGGAATGGCAATAGAGCTTCTACAGTGACTACATGACTATTGACAAGTGAATGGCAATAGAGCTTCTACAGTGACTATTGACAAAGGAATGGCAATAGAGCTTCGTCAGTGCATATTGACAAAGGAATGCCAATAGAGTTTCTACAGTGACTGTTGACAAAGGAATGGCAATAGAGCTTCTACAGTGACTACATGACTATTGACAAAGGAATGGCAATAGAGCTTCTCCAGTGACTCCATGACTGTTGACAAAGGAATGGCAATAGAGCTTCTACAGTGACTATTGAATGCAGTTTGTGTGTTTATCAGGTTCAGTGATACTGCAGGAGGACAATATTGAGTCGTAGAGTTCGAGTGTCAACCCGAACATCTCAGAATGCCTAAATTCAACTCCCCGGGATCTATGCCATTTGATTCCCCTTCAAAGTGGCCAGAGTGTAGGAAGAGGTTTAGTCGATTTAGGATCGCATCAAAGCTACATGGAGATGATGGTGATATTCCGGTGTCATCCCTGATATATGCTATGGGTAGGCAGGCAGAGAGCATTTACAAGTTATTTTGCCCAGCAGCAACAGCACAGGTGCCTAACCCGATCAATCCGAGAGACGATCATGCCCCAAAACTGGGAAGTTTGGTGAATATGTAGTTCTGAAGTGAAATACTATACATAAACAAGCTAAGTTCTATCAGTATGTTCAGCAGCCAGCATTTGTGAGAAATCTCCATGAGCTAGTGACACTGTGTGGATTCGAAGATAAAGAGGGTGTACACATACGTAACAGATTGATTCATGGCATGCTCAACAAACAAATGTTGGAGAAACTACAGCTAGAACAAGATCATGACCTGATGCTGGAAAAAGCCACCGAGAAGTCAAGACACTCAGAGTTAGTGAAAAGTCTGAATCAGGCTGATGTCGGGTTTGTCAAAGACAATGCTAAAAAGAAGAGACATCAATAAACAGAAAGAAGAACAGATTGGCAACAAGAATAAATGTGGTCAGTATATGGATACATCCACAGGAAAAAAGGCCCAGAATGTTGCCCTGCCAAATGAAAACCTGTAACAAGTGCAAGGGAATAGGAGATGTTGCACAGATCAGTGATGGCAAAATACATGACTGAAAGCAGCAAGAGTGATTGAGGAGATAACAATACCGATACAGTGGTGTGCTCCCATGGTCCCTGTTATGAAAAAGTCGGAAAAAGTTGGGATTTGTGTAGATTTGAAGAAGCCGAATCTCAGTGTTCAAAGGGAATGGTACATACTCCCAACACTTGACGATCTGACATCAAAATTATCAGGTGCTACAGTGTTCTCATGTTTGAATGCCGCTAGTGTGTTTGATCAGATCCCACTTGACAAAGACAGTCAAGAGCAGACAACATTCATAACACCCTGCGGGAGGTACTGCTTCCGCCGTCTCCATTTGGGATAATGTCAGCACCCGAAATTTTCATGAGAAGGATGAAGGAAATATTGGTGGGAGTTGAAGCAGTTTTCACCTATATGGATGATATTCTCATATATGGGAAAGACAAAGAATGAACACGATGTAACATTAGCCAAAGTAAAAGAAATACTCCAGAGAGCAGGCCTCCAGTTAAGCAATGACAAGTGCCAGTACAGACAGACAGAACTGAAGTTCTTGGGGCACAAGTTCACGAAGGAAGGTATCATTGCAGATGAAAAAAAGGTCTCTGCTATTGTGAATATGCCTCGACCGTCATCAATTACACAGATTACACAGATTCGGGGAAGGGTCGATTATTTAGGTTCTTACCGACCCGATCTACACATCAGGACCCGTCCACTGAATGATGTAGTGAAGGACAATGGTTATGGAGTGTGTGGTGGCCAGGGATAAAATGCGATATTGCGGTGTTGCATACAGCTTTTAAGGAGAAAGGGGGCAGTCGTGGCAGGATATAAAAGAATTTGTCACAAGTGTATTCTTGAGCGAACATGAAAAGGCACGAGAAAGGGGACAATTGAACGGTGCGGTGCTCCAGGCAGCGAGAAACTAGGAGCCACGTCTGACCTGAGGCCTTGCATTGATTTGAAGTTCGGGAGGAGCTCATTCGTGGGAGTAATTGACTCATGCGCGAGTAAAACCTTGATGAGGAAAGTAGTGTGGAATGAGTGAAAGGAGTGGGGATTTGCTGGTTAGGAGAGAGGGGATGAGGCTGGGCTCGCTGTCAGGACACCTGATGCCAACAATAGGTATGGTGAAGGTCAATATAGTAGGGGTACAGTGCGACTTCTCTGTGTAGTTAAAGAACTTCAGCACGATTTGTTGATTGGGACAGATGTGATGGAACGATGTTGAGCTTTGATCTCAGATGATAACATAAGTTTAAGGTTGAATGGTATTGAGCATGCATGGATCGGGAGGGGAGTAGCCTATGCAAATATAAGTGACGAAACATAGACACTGCAACCATCACCCTGCCCTCTTCATTCGGCCCCGCTACTCCAGGGAAGCAACGTATAAAAGAGTACCACACCCACATACCCGCTATTTGATGCTATTCCGCTTGTCTCGGAGGTCTCCCTCGCCGGACTCCTTGCCCCCCCCCCCCCCCCCACACACACACACACCGGAAGTCGGCCTCTATTGACATCAATCAACTTGACTGGTAAACTGTATCTGATATTAACATTTAGAAAAACAGTTAATTTACCAACGCATCATTACTACCTCGTTCTCTTCTATCCGAATATGGCGTGAATTGATTAGCGGTGGAACCAGCAGTCTTATCAACTGCCGACACTGCGGTGGGTTGGGTCCATTCATTTGCCGTGGAGAGGAGGATGAAATATGGCGAAGGGAGGGAGGAGCGCTAGGGCGTGCAGTGGCACAGGGGGGACGGAGGGAGGAGATAAGGGTGAGGCAGAATGTGGCTGGGAGGGCCACAGATGGCACAGCGGCTTAACGCAGGTGATTGCGTCGATTTCAGCACGGTAACTGCGGGCTCCTAACACGTTATAGAATCACGGATGCTCTGCCGCTGTGAGCACCCCATGAGACTACAAAACTCTCCCCTTCATATCACCTGTGATGCCATTAGCCTAATCAAACCAACTCATGAATCAGTACTGAAAAGAGGAAGGGGACGGTAGTTAACTACAAATTGAAAGTGAATTAGTTGTTGCTTTGATTGGAGCAACAAACTACTGTCCATTCCCCTACCATTTGACCTTGCACCCTCACTCCTACCTATATGTCCACACTCAGATTTCATTACCATCCTCCTAGCTGTATATCTCTGATGTTAGGCAGTGCCCTCAGTCCCAGACTGGGACAGCGAGTCCTATGGTTGGTGGATGTACATCTCTATTGGAATAGTGTGATTTATTGGTCGCATCAGACAGAGTGTCTTGTGGTTTCTAAGGTTCCTGCTCGAAGTACGTGCGCTTCACTCCAGAGCCAGGACTAGAGTGCCGGTGCCCAGTGTGACTGGAGCCTCGGTCCTTCATTTACATAATTGCGGTGCATCTCCTATATTTAGTGTGGTCAGTTAGTCAAGGCAGTGTAGGTGACTGAGCAGTCCCACCGTCAGCCCCTCAGGTGACCCTACAGCTAGGGCGGGAGCCAACCCCCCCAGTGGAGGGAGCTACCACCCTACTCAGCTGCATGTGCCACCCCGAGTCTATATGCAATTGCGGCTGAGGTTGGGCCTCCCTTATGGACACAGGGGTGAACCAGCAGTCGTATACAGTTACATTCATATATATATATGTCCACTCATATAGACCAAGAACGTCCCTCCTTGGTGATGGTACATGCTTAATCTTACACATAGGAAATTTCCACCCCTTGGGCAGCCTCCCCTAGAACACAGCTCCTTCTTAATCTTAGGCAGCATGCATGAACATATATTTCACATAGTCTATTATCATATCATACTGTGATTAGGCATCATTGCTTTTTAGTTTACATAACCTTGTCCCCCTCTGTCATGCACTAATAACGATGCTCCCTGCCACTATATAATTCTAAACCGAAAATCCGTATATTTTTACAACGTCCCTCTTCCATTTCTACTTGGACAAAACGGACAAGCAAAATGGAAGCCCTTAAACATTACGTCTTTTTCGGTTAAGCCAGAGCGAGTGCCATACCATGAAGCAGTGTGCCTGTTACTAGCCTTTATAAGTTTCGGTACCCTCCTCATCGCCTGCTCATGCAGTGTATTTTAACCTAAGTATATTCTCCACTGTATTGGCCACTCCTCTCTTATTCACTGTTAAAGTTTTTCTTTCAAGTTTTCTGTCTTTCTTCAGTTCTCCACCACCTTGAGGACCATTCCTATCTACTTGTTTACAGTAATTGTTTTTAGACAAGAACAGCCCCAAAATCTACCTTTAGAATGGTGGTCCCAATGTAGACGGTGGCTTTGAACCGGCTATGTTGCTACTTATCTATACTAGTTCTACTCCCCCCTTAATTAATATTACATTGATATTTAAAAAGATGTCTTTCATCCTCCTGTCACTGTCCAGGCTGTGTCAGCTAATTCTCTTGCACGCCCAGGCCCCCTTTAAAACTCATGATAAAAAAAAATAAAAAATTAGTTTTAAAAATAGGGTAAGCAGGACAGAATAGCGACACAAGCAGGGAACCATGACAGGTCAGATCTTGCATAAGACTATCAAATCAAATATTTCTAGCAGTGATTGATCCACTCAACCAATTTTTGATTACCATACCAGATCATCAAATCCACTATTTCTCAGCCATGATTGCTTCTATCAATCATCGACCGCTTGGTCCATCGATCCTCCATCAATTGAATGGCCCGAATCAACCAGATGACTCGCATCAATCAACTGACTTGAATCCTCGCATGCATTTAATCACTTCCTCCCTCACTGGTCCAGTGACCCTCCTAAATTATTGATCCCGTCAATCATCGACCCCAGCTCAATCGAATGACCCAAATCAATCCAATGCCCACTGTGGCACCCACCGCCGATGCCCACACCAGTGGTGTGCACATCGTCGTGAGCCCACGCATCTCTGCAGCCTGTCCGGCACCGCATACCACCGATTGGATGTACGGATGTGAATTACATATTCGGGCTCCAATCGTGGTAATACGCGCACCGCGATCAGCGCCTGCACTTATTGTATTTATCCCAAAAACACATCCTAGCTTATTTTAACAATTCTGACTGGTGCTTGGATCACGTCCCTGCCGCACACTAACCCACGAGTACTTGTAAATGGAAGGACATGGTGAACGCGCAGTGTGTCACCATACCATCCGTCCTACACTAGGTCGTCTTTCCCTCATATTTCCCATCGCACACGCGACTCGTCCCTCCTACACTTACGTTGTCTTTCTCTCGTATTTCCACCATCGTACCCACAGACTCGTCCCTGCCGGACAGCATTGTCCGGTTCGATTACATGAGCAGCCCGAGGCCCGAACTCGTCTATGGCTCAGTCTGCGCCGATGGGTCAGGTGGCCGCTAAGACCTTCCCATGGCTATACCCACGCCAGTTCCATGCAAGCAGGAATCAGAGAGGTGCATAATGTTTAATTACATCCTCTCCCCCTTACTTTGCTACTGCGGGTTCTTCGCAAGCAGGAATCCGAGGAAAGACCAATTGCTATAATTAGCTTCCCCCCTCCTATACTTGTATCCTACAAGCAGGAAACAGCGAGGCATCCAACGTTTAATTAAATCCTCCCCCCCTTACTTGTTCATTGTGGGTTGGGCGGGGAGCCTAATTTCCCGTTATTCCCAAATCCCCCCGAGCACTACCAGGATCGCGAGTTAGCTACCCGTCACCCGACCGAAAGGCTTGGGAGGGGTTAGGAGTAGGTGACTAGAAATCCTATGATGGCAAGCTCCAGCGGTTCCGAGCGACTCTCACTCCATTTAATTACACTTAGGTCAATTCCGACCGGTTACTTCTGCCGAATGAGGTCATTATCCCGTCTTTAAATGTATACAACGTCCCTGCTCATCCCCCTCACTTTGGTTCTGACACACGAGACGTGCATACAATATGCGGAATACGCACTACCCCTAGTAGACAGCTCGGAAACGTTTAAATAACTATACGAGTTATACAGCGTCCCTGCTCATCCCCGCAATTTTCGGTTCCGATGCCACAGGCACTGAATACACACGCTAGTAACCGTCTTACACCATATATGGCAGCGCAGTCAGCTCCAACGCCGAGCCCTGCGGCTCGTACCGTACGATGGTGTCTCTATGGTCTGGTAGCGGGGAGGGAGGGGGCAGGGCTTTGGATTCACAGACCACCACCTCCCTACTCACCGGTACCATCCCTTGCCTCCTTCTTCGGCGTCTGCATCTGGTACAACGAGCTTGGCATCTGTAATAACAATACATTGTACCGCACAACACGATTATACCGCCGACTGCCAACAAACAATACCACAGTATACTAAAATGTTCAACACGGACGTAATCGTCCGGCACCTGCATTAGATTGTTCATTGACATCAGGGGAACTTGTAACTCTGGCAGCCGCTCGAGCTGCTCCGTCATCACTCGGTGGAGAGCAGAAGGCCATGAGACATTCAAGGCCGGTAGCTCCAGCCTTGATGGCCTCCGTTGTATGTTCACGGTCTCATGTTTAACTGTCAATGTTCGCAAAAGCCAACCTCTGCCCTCCACCATGCATGCCTCTGGCACCTGCAGCAATGTTGGGCCGGCGATCCTCTGGTTGATTCGGGGCTTTCCGGCACAACAAATTGTCACATCCACCTGAGGTTCATGGGGAGCAATGCTCACATCACCTATGCCCTCCACAGGTGCCACAACGGTGGCAGACACAGTATTTCGGATCTTCGTGATCCGCAGCTTGCAGTCTTCCGGCTCCGTCCCCGTCATGAGTGCCGTTTCACATGTCTGGTAGGTCATCCTCTGGCAGGCTAGCACACCGTGGGCAGACTGCCCATGCAAGCTTCAGGATAGAAGCTTGCCTTCCTTCTCGTGCCTCCGCTACCACAGATTTTCCCCACCACTGTCCATGAATGTTCATCGTCCAGTAGCACCGGCAGATATGTCAAGTGGTATGCCGAATACATCTCCCGACTCACCATCTGCAGCCCCAGGCGAAAGGTGATCATCGCGTCCGGACCCCACACCGCCTCTACCCTTGCGTGTTGGTAGTATTAGTGCAGATCGAGACCGCGAAAGCCCGCGTCCCTGGCACCTCTATCATGAGTGCCAGCCGAGCCGGCATCAGTAGTGTTTCCGTTAGCATGCCGCGCTCCAGCTGCATCTCCCTCCGATGGTGTAAAGCTCGCTTTGAAACGTAGTCGTTTGCCACACTCTCCAACACCTCCACCGCCAGCCTCATGCGCTGCAGCAGCACTAAATCATTGGAGACTGCTGTCATGTTCTTTGCTTCGTCCCGTGCTAAGGCTATCATCAATTCCACTACAGAAACATGCTCCGCTAATTGCAGCTGAATATTCCGGGTTATATTCATAATGGAAGCATGTGCTCTTGGTTATGCTTCAGGGCACGCGTCTGCAGACTGTTTGAGGTAATAGTCTGTTGCACTTTGTTTAGTTATGCCTGACTCACCGTACCAAACAGCCATGATGCCGCCACCCCTACTGCACTAACCAGTCCCCTCTTAGGCCGTCCAGCAACCACCTGCTGAACTTCAGCAGGGTCCCGCTCAACTTAGGCCGTAGGACACTGAGCCTCATATTCCAATGCTGAATATTAACATACCACTTGTTCTTAGTCAATTTATCCACCCATGATCCCGCACCTGTGAGAACCAGTGCTCCACCGGTGGCCGCTTTGGGGGTGTGATCAATACCCCCAGCTGCCACACAGCAGACACCATCCCCACTTCTCTTTGGCTTCTAACTAGGACACCATCTTCCTTAAAGAGGTCGGCGCTGCTGCCCAGCGGCAGGAAGCACCAGATGACGCCTATGAGCCAGTACAATGACCACATGGTAGAAATCGACTTGGATATAAAATTGCAGTTTCTGGGTGATATCCCTCGAGGAGATCGCATCCCGCAGCACTATATGAACAGTGAGACTGGACAGATCCTGATATCAGTCCCAACCGCTATATCCGATGAACACTCACGTGGTATATTTTGAAAAATAAAAAACTGCTGCAATCAAACTGGATAACTCCTGAATGCAATCTAATTGCACACCGGAGGTTCCCGAAGCTATAAAAAACTCAATTTCAGTCTCTAACACAAGCCTTAGCTTCCAGGACGGGCATCTTAATGAATCTTCCAATATTGTTCAACAATAAATAGTCACGGACTGACGGTGTGTGCTTCTATCGCACCGGCCTAGTTCAAGTCCTGTGCGGTCTTCAGGCGTGTGTGCTCCAGTGCACTAGCGGACACTCTCCAGCTTCGCGAACAGTGCCTGGACGAATCTTCACCAATATTCTTTATATTAAAAAAATATATTGCTCACACTAATCAATGTCTCTGCTGCCGCTCTGTGCTGCTATCGCTTCGGCCGTGCGCCGCTTCCAGGCGCGCGCTCAATGAATCATCACAATGTATTATTCTAAATAATCACTGTCGACGCCGACCGACGGTGGATGCTTGCATCAGACCAGTCACCGCCCAGCATTAGTCCAGACAGTGTCGGTTCCTATCAGTACAGTCACCACCCGGCATTACTCAAGCCCGACGCAGTGTGTAATTGGACACTCTCCCGCGCCCTCACGGTCAACCATTCAATGTTCGGGCCGTCTCTATCGTCGTCGGTCGCTGGCTCCCTGCTGGGGTTTCCTCTCCTAGCCACGCTGCAGGCACTGAGAACCCTGAATCAACGATAAAACACACAACTCCGTCGCCCCCACATCCGTCTCTGGAGGGAATTCACACAATATTCGTGTTGTGTTTTACCGTTGGTATCAGGTCGTCGGCCTACGGTGGTTGCTTCTTGGGGTTTTCCGACCCAGGCACACCTGCTGTGCTCGAACCCATCACCCGAATAAATACAAAATTTATTCAACTTCCTCTGTGTCGGGCGGCAACCCACACAATATCCGTGTACAGCCCAAGTAGGTGATCTATGTGAGCTGGTTACACTCGCTGTCTGTGGGACTCCCCTCCGCACTGTTACAACCTGCCTATGTATATAACGACACCCTGCTAAAAGCAAACAAAAATCTCAAAGTTCAAAGATTTAGTGCATTTGGCCATAAAAAAAATTTGTCAAATATGCACGATCTCCTGCATATATATATAACATTCCACCACAAATTTTTTTTTTTATTCACAGTCTACTGCTTTCGCCTGAAACCTCCACAGAACACCTCCACACACGCCAAGCAGGTGCGTTTTGCTAACTCTTGCTCCTGTGGATCTGGGATGATTTCAAGCAGCCTAGTCTTCTCTCGGGTGTGTGATCGCAACACTCGGGTGTTGTGGCTGTCAGGGGTGTTAGACAGCGGTGGTGGGCGTTTAATCGCACCGATGGTGGTTCGATGATAGCCCAGCTCTCGCTTCGTGTCCGGTCACCCAGGCAATCACCATTACTCCTCCCACTCACACATGCATTACCATTTGTATGAGCGAACGCCCTCTGGCTGTCCTTGTCCTCTCCTGACTCCCCATGCACTTTCTGGCTATCTGTTGGGTTGCCCTGATCTGCATTTGCTGGGTCTATTCCTATGCTGCATCTCTCTCTCACCCCTATGCACTCCCCGGGATGAGTCAGTATACTTGGTAATTGCCCTTGGAGCTGCCCATATGGCAACTGGCCATTACTCTCCCTGTCAAACTGCTCATCCCTTTTGGTATGTGACTTATTGAGGGCATGTCTCTGCTGCAGCCTCTGCTTCTTCCTCTGACCCTGGGTCAACCTAGAGTTAATCAGATCCCATTCTATCTCACCATCTGCTAATTTTACTTGATCTCTATTGACCACTCTTTTTCTTCTTTCTGGGCCCACCACAGTAACCACAGCTCCCCTTACATCTGTCACTATAAAGCCTGGATCAAACTGTTTATCCAATGGCCCTGGTTCATTAACTAACAATAATACTGCATCTCCCACCTTCAACTGCACTGCATTAGCCCTGTTGACTGCTCTGGCTGTATTATACTGTCTGCCAATGGCCCTGTTTCTCACTGCCTTTGGGAGTGAATCTGCCACTTCATCAATTCGCCTGGCTGCATTTGATGAAACTTCCCCAGTCTGTCTGTATATTAACTGTGACTGTGGTTTATTTGGATGTTTGCCAAACTGCCAATTAACTGGTGCCATATAGTAGACTACCCCTGCCATACTAGCACATGTAGCTTCTGTACCCAACCACATGTGCTCCTCACCATTCAGGATAATACTCCTATCCGTGTAGGACAGCACGGCATTACACTGCTGCATGACATCCGTCCCTATCAGGATATCATGCTGCAATTCTCCCACTACACAAAACTCACACTCAACTCCCCCCAGGGCGACCTTCCCCACTCCCCTTGTAGGAATCACATGTCCTGAAAGTGACCGAAGCTTCAATCCCTGCCTGAGCTTACCTCTGGCATATCCTCTTAATTTGAGAGCATTGTATACCTTAGTTTTTATCATACTTTTACTGGCACCAGTATCAATTAGACCTGAATATGAAATTCCGCCAAATTTCATCTGGATACATGGTCTTCGATCTGCTGCCTTGCCTAGTTTCCCGACTGCACAGGACCTGATTTCACTTGTATGGTCGGCCATACCTGCTTGCACCTTCTCCTCATGGGTAGGCACATAATCACGGTGATAGTTATGTGCACCATAACCATACCTGACCGTATCTCTCCCTGAGCCCTGGTGAGACTGTTGAGGGGTGTGCCCCCTTACTTGACGTGGCACCCTCCATCTCTCACCTCTATTCCCCTGATTATTTGTGGGAAGGGTTGGTGCAGTCTGAACCACCACTGTTGAAG
Source organism: Branchipolynoe longqiensis (assembly GCA_030323885.1). Classification (NCBI taxonomy): domain Eukaryota; kingdom Metazoa; phylum Annelida; class Polychaeta; order Phyllodocida; family Polynoidae; genus Branchipolynoe; species Branchipolynoe longqiensis. Next base: position 20,935 of record JASIRB010000237.1, read on the forward strand.
GTGGTGCCGGTGCAACTGCCAACTGGGTGGCCTGGACTGGCCGCTCAGTGCGTTCTGCTATAAATTTCCTGAGGCTTTTTAACTCCCCCTGGATCATTTTTAATGCAGCACTATCTGCACTAGAGGCACCTGGTTCCACCCTGGCATGCCCTTCTATAGCCCCTATCTCCATGGGTTCCTCCAGTCTATGGGCCCCGGTCAGCCTGCCCCCTGGCCCTGAGAGGCCCTCTTCATTTTCCCTGGCTACATTCATGGCAGCCTCTAGGCTACCCGACTTGGCCAGGCGCACAGCCAACCTGACTACTGGCTCAATCAAGGAGTCCTCAACCTTCTTAATCACCATATCATGCACTGCACCCATTTTTACCAACCCTTTCTCTGGCCAAGCTCTCTGAACCGCCGTACTGTATCGCATACAGTACGCCGACATCAGCTCCCCTTTCTCCTGCTTTAGTGTGAACACTATATCAACTAATGCAGTGGCTTCCCTAGCTGTCAAGAACAGTCCAACCAGGCGCTCCCTGACCTCCTCCCATGAGCTATCTGCATCATTCTCATATACTGAGTATATGACCTCATGGAGGTTGCCCTTGGAGTGGCTGAGTGCAAACTTTACTACATCCACTCCCTTTGCCCCAGCCACTCTACCTGCTCTGCCTACCTGCTCTACCCAGGTCCTCAACACGCCCAGGTCTGACCCATCCACAGTGGCTATCTGTCTTCCCTGCTCCCTGAGATCCCTTACAGCTCGCTCTTCTTCTTTAAGTCTATCTCTTTTCATGGCCAGCCGCTCTTCACCCACTATCCTATCTCGCAGGAGTTGTGCCTTCTCTTGCTTGAGACTGACTCCAAACTCCCTCGTTTCTCTAAGCAACTTAGACTGGGATTCTAACTGCCCTGCTGCATATTTGGTTAAATATAGCAACTGGTCCCCATCTGCGGGTATCTGTCCTGCTGCTACCCCATTTGCGAACCATTCAGCAAACCCCCTATTAAATGCTGCTTCTGCCATGGTGATAGCGGTGCTGTTATCTGGCACAATGCCCCTCCTTCTATCTAAGTCACTGTCTCTGGAAGCTCGGGAGCTGTCCCTGGAAGATCTGAACCTATCCAGTTTATTTCTTTTATTTACTCAAGGTTACTTTAAGTACAGTAAGGCAGCGCTGTATATTAAAAGCAATATATATCGACCCACCGACGTTCAATTCGCGCCGATTTATCAATATATATCACACAACTATACAGACCGACATACCAACGTTCAATTCCCACCTTTCTTATTGATATATATCAAAAACAATATATACCAATTTAATTCAACACACCCGACAGCTTCCAGTTTCTACTCCCCTACACACACACACACAGGGTTTGTTTACATCTATGGGTGGGTGCCTGTGGCATGTGGCCCCCCCCTACACACAGTCTAGTCAGGGTGGGTCGGTTTCAGTGCTGGGTGCAACCCCCACTATGTTAAGGGTGCATACTCACTTGGGAAACATACAATTTGTCAAAACCAACACCCTATTTTTGGTCTGATTTCACCTGTGTAAGTTAGCTACCTGTGTCCTTACCACCTCGTCATCAACTGCAATTGAATATCCACTCTATTTAACAGGACCTGCTCCCTGAAATGACACATCTCCAACCCCTTTCTGACTATGCCTCTTTAATCTAGAGTGGGTGCGCCTGGCTGCTGGATGCAGCCCCCCAGCTCTCTCCCACACACACGCACTCCCCCACACCCGGCCGAACCAGCCAGTGGGTGAGGGTGGTGTTAATTGAGCTCAATAGCTCTCAGCTCACCCACACCCACATTCTTTCACCCCTACCCTACAATGTTTATCAACACAACCCGATATTTTTATCAATAGCATCCGTTCTTTTATCAATACCCCCTCAATTTCGCATTAAGAACATTATTTTAATCGAAACCGGACCAGAAACGGACAATAACTGACTGCGCGCCGAATTTAACCAATATATAACTTTCTACAAGCCTCGTACACTGGTGTGGTTCTGGCGGCGACGCGCGCACACCACGGACAACCCGACTTTCAATTAGATATAAAGTCACCGTGTGGTTCTGGCGGCGACGCGCACACTCACCACGGACAACCCAACTTTCAGTTTCAGTTATATATAAATTTATATCGTACTCTAACCCGAACGTCGGCGCCGTGCACCCCTACTACCGGCCTTCCCGACTTAATTCTTTCTGATTGCAATTAGTTTACATGTAATTCTATATATCGGGCCAGAACCTGCACTAAAAAAGCGGACTCTTATTCTTTTTCACCTGCCTTCTTTCTTCAATTCTTTAACCCTATCAAGGTCCCCGTGGTCTTCATACCCCCACACCCCTACAGACATACTTATGCACACACACACACACATCTCAACACACATTCCTTTGTGTTTTGTGTATTGTATGAGTGCAGGCGGTGTGTATGCCGTGTGGTTGTGTTGCCTTGGTTACATACATACATGTATCAACTAACATTCACACATGGCGGTACACTGTGTCACACCCGTGTCGACACCCCAGCACCCCAAAACAAGTGATAAAGGCCTCTGGACCTTACCCGGACCTCGGTGATGGGTTTGGCTGTCATTTGTCATCGCGGCTGTCATCGCAGCATGTCCCCCGGGCATCATGCAGCACGCCCCCGCAGCACGGCTGCCACGCAGCACATCTCACGGGCATCACGCAGCACATCTCTCCTCATCGCAGCACGTCTCTCGTCACCGTGGTGCATCTCTCGTCCTCGTGAGTAACTGCCCACGTCCCCCTCTCCCTCCCCCCCCCCCCCCCCCCCCCCCGGAGACACCCCCTCCCCCCCCCCTCCCCCTCCCTCACTGACGTCCCCTCCCTCTCCCGCCATGGTCGCCAACTTATACGTGACCCCGATGCTCTGCCGCTGTGAGCACACCCACGCGAGACTACAAAACTCTCCCCATACATATCACCTGTGATGCCATATTAGCTGGTAATCAAACCAAACTCTATGAATCAGTACTGAAAAGAGGAAGGAAAACAAGACACACAATGACAGGGAATGAAGAAGTTGTGCTTTATTGGCCCCCCCCCCCAGCAACAACTACTGTCCATTCCCCTACATGTGACCTAGCACCCTCACTCCTCACCTTCTGTCCACACTAATTCTCATTACCACTTAGCCTGTATACTGAAAGCAGTGCCCACAGCCCATGGGACAGGAGTCCTATGGCTGTGGATACACTCAATTTGAATAGGTGAATTTAGGTAGCATCAGACAGAGTGTCTGGGGTTCCTGCTCAAGAGTATGTGTGCTTCACTCCAGAGCCAGGACTAGAGTGTCGGTGTCCAGGATGCCTGGAGCATCGATCCTTCATTTACATAAATGCGGTGCATCTCCTATATTTAGTGTGGTCAGTTAGTCAAGGCAGTGTAGGTGACTGAGCAGTCCCACCGTCAGCCACTCAGGCGGCCCCACAGCTGGGGTGGGAGCCCAAACCCCCAGTGGAGCTGGCCCTCCTTACCCCTAACCCTACTCACATGCCAGTTTCCCGCCCCCCCCCCCCCCCACCCCGTACACCCGGCCACCGTTTGTTTGTACGTACCCCACTCACCCATGCAATGTGAGGCTGACTGGTCGCCTTCTTATGTGTCACAGGGGTGGAACCAGCAGATTGGAGGACGTTACATTCATAACATGTACTATATCGCCTATATATAATGACTGCAAGAACGTTCCCTCCTTGGTGGATGGTACATGCATATGAAACTACACATAGGAAATTTCCACCCCTTGGGCAGTTTCCCCTAGAGTCAACAGCTCTTCTTATCTTAATGGCAGGCATGCATGAACATATGTATTAACGTAGTCTATTATCATATCACTACTGTGTGTGAATGGGAGTGGGATTCTCTTGTTTTCAGTTTACATAACCTTGTCCCCCTCTGTCATGCACTAATAAAGATGCTCCCTGCCACTATATAATTCTAAACC
>JASIRB010003874.1:0-14105 GCA_030323885.1 Branchipolynoe longqiensis
GAGCTCGGCCTCCCCGAGGCGGCTGAGAAGACCCAGCCACCCGCGGCGGCCGTCCGGAATCCTTATAGATGCCCCCACCGTGACCCTGGCCATGCCGCCCGGCAAGGTCGCGGGCACCATGAGGATGGTACACGCCACTGCCGTGAGGGCCCGCATAATGAGGAAGCAGCTCCAGTCCCTGCTCGGAAAGATCCTTCACCTCTCGAAGTGTGTCCGCCCCACCAGGCTCTTCGTCGGGCGACTGCTCAGTGCCCTCAGGGCCATGCCCGGGACCAGCGCCCGCGTTGACGATGAGATGTGGGAGGACCTCGCCGCATTTGCTGAAGGTTGGAACGGAACCGCGATCATCCCCCCCAAGGAAGGGACATAGCGATGGACGCCTGCCGATGACACACACGCCTACTCCATGCCACGCAGGGACAGCTACTGTAACGCCTATGACAGCATCATGCAAATTGATGCCCTCAACGTGCTGGTCGTGCTCCACACGCTGGCCCGCCCGCACGATACCGGTAGCCACATAGCTATATGGTGCGACAACGCCACCGTCGTCCAAGTGCTTTCGACTGGCAGGGGACAGGACCCCCGGCTGCTCACAATAGCAAGGGCCACCTGGATGTTCCAGGCAGTCCGGAACGTCCGCATAACCTACCACCACATTCCTGACCACCTGAATGTCATAGCCGACGCACTGAGTAGGGCCCACATAAGCCATAAGCACCAGGCTACTGCCGAAAGATTTTGCATTGAAACCTGCTTAACACCTGTTGCACCGCCTCTGCTACATTATGCTCCCCTCCAACCTCTTTCTGCTCACAGGCTCGGAGTATGCGGGGCTCGCCCGGGCTGCGATCGCCAGCCAGATGGAGGCCAGGGCCCCGGGGTCGTGGACCAACTACAACGCCACCATCACCAATTACACGACCCACTGCAACCACTATGCGGTCCAGCCCTTGTCCCCCACCCCACTCCAGATCAGGTGCTGGATAGAAGAGCGAGCGGCCCGACTGTGCCCATCATCTGTGGCGAACTCGGTGTCGCACCTCAGGCTCTTCTTCCGGCTCAGCGAGGCCTCCACCCGAACCCTCGACCACATAACCGTGCGACTGGCGATGGACGCACTGCGCAGGTCCAAGACCCACAGACCCAAGGCCCCCCTGCACGCACCCATGAGCATCATACGGCAGGCGGTCATCGACATCAGGACCGACCCGCCCACGATGGTGGTGGCCTTCGCGCTCCTGGTCATGTTCTTTGCAGGGGCCCGGCAATCCTTCGGTAGAACGCGGCACACCACCAGGGCCGACGCCTTCTGGTACTGGCCTCGGCTCCGGACCCCCACTTCTGCCCGGTCCGGGCGTACCGTGTGATGCTCCGCATTGCCCCCACCTCAGCCCCCGCCCAGCCCCTCCTGCTGTTCCCGTGGGACAGGCAGCCCATGACCATCCCCTACATCGCCCGGAGGTGGAGGAAGGCCCAGGCGGGCCAGTCCGACCACCCCCCATACACACTCCATGCCATAAGGAGGGCGGCAGCGACGGTCGTATTCGCCTCGGGCAGCTATGAGCATGAGGTGCAGCGATTCGGGGGATGGACCTCCGATGGCTACAAGCGCTACATCAGCACCCAGGCCTCCAAGAAGGTCAACGCCACACTCGTCCAAGCCATGACACAGTAGGCCACGGTGCAACCAAACCTACGACAAACCCCGATACTACATTGGCTTGGCCGGAAAAATATAAACAATACCAATGAATCATCAATTAATTATATTGCGGGGGCTCGTAATTAAACAATGGTCATGGCCATTCCTCTAATTGACACTTATTAATTAATTAACCATTAATCATTATTATATAATATTCCACATTACTCAACCACTGCTACCCGCTGGTTAACATCTCACCTCGCCTTGCTCACCTGTCGCACCTCATTCATGCCATTCTCATCCCCCATTCTGATCACCACATGACACTGATTCTTTGCAGCTCGCGGATGCCCGCAAAACAGAAAGCCATTCATGTAATGCCCCCGGGGGCTGCCCGGAATAAAGACATGTTATCCCATCCGTGCCTCCTTGTCCTGTGTGCCATAGCTGCAATGTATTGTATAGTTATACAAATCTTACCTCAGTACATATGATGGATAACTGTTGTTTTCCCGAGGTACAAGTCTCGGATAGTCGTGGGTCAGCTCCATTTTTAGGTAGGTGGATTAGACTACGTAAGCCCAAATAAATAGCCCTGAGCTCTAGTACATTTATGTGATCGGAAATGTCATCTTCCATCCACCAACCACCAGTCGCTTGTTGGTCTCTATGAGCCCCCCTTCCTTCTAGGGACATGTCCATTGTAACTGTCATATTGGGTTCATGCATTCTAATGGGGTTTGGCGAGTCATTAATGTGTGACAGCCACCACATAATATCTTGCAAACCCTCTGACGAGATGGTCATGGGCCTCTCAAATTTCCCTTTAGTGTGAGCCAACGGCCTCTCAAATTTCCCTTTAGTGCAAGCCAATGCTAAATTCTTATATATTTCTAGTGATTTAATATGGGCCTTGCCATACAGAATAGCAGGGGCATAGGCTATCATGATAGCTATTAATATTGCAACCTTTCTTATCTTTGGACACCGTAAATGTAACAATTATACTACGGAACTTGGACGTATGCCTAACACATTTGGGGAATCTCAAGGAAACCCAGGAATATATCCTAACGATGTAAGTGGCTCCTGCCAAACATCTCTCCGTTTGGCAATGGGCGGCATTACAAAGAACAATGGCAGCATTGTTCTAAGGATGTTATGACACATTGTAATTAACCTGTAAATCAGTTAATATTCAATAAAAAGTTCTAAAAACTTGCTGTATGTGAATGCTAAAATTAACTATACCAACGTATCCATTCAAAAACGATACTAACCTGGTTGGTTTAGTAGTTAATGTAGAAAAACTGCCGGAGCTACTCAACAAACTTCCTCCCGTTGTGAGTAGATTATGCTAATTGCTGGACCCGAATGTGCTTCCTTCTCCCTGGACTACGAGTAGCCAGAGCGTAGTACTGAGGTAAACAAAATATATATACCTACCTGGCTGGGCATACAAATAACACATTACACAATAGCACCCTCCCCTGCTGTATATATCGGAATATTTTACAAAGTGACACATGGGGGACGCCAGATTATCACTGAGATAATCGATGTCTGCCCACCATGGCGGACACACAAGTTTACATGGCATCGCGCATACGTCACAGAAGTGGCCAGGTGGCGCATGCATGTATAATCAACTTCTCGCTGGTAGGACTCCCGTCAAATCTATATATTGACAAGGCTCACAACAGTGGGTTAAAGTTGCATAGTCCGATGGCGTTTGAAGTTGTGCCTTATTTTTTAGATAAATATATCAAACTGATCATTAGCCCGGAGTAATTTTGATGAAAACCTGCTAATTTCAGACAATTTGAGCTGAAAGTAGGTACCGGCAGCACCCATTAAAAATCCAGGAATGGTGCTTTTTTCATCAATATTCACATGGTTGTAACTATTTCTGTATGTATATGATTTAGATGAAATTACATATCCTAGAACAACAACATATGTTCTATCCGATAGTTCTGTTGGATAGAATATAGAGTAAATTTGTATTTAAGTAAACTCCATTTGTATGATGAGTGTATTTAGTGAATATTCCTTCATTACTGATGTAAATGAAAATGACTGCGAAAAACAGGGTATTTTAATGGGCTTGCGCTTCCTTGCACTACCTCATAGAAAGTCAAGAATGGTATCAGAAGAAGCGCAATGACCTCAGCGTTCTAACGATATAGGTTTGCCTAGGTCTAAAAGGTCAATTTCTGCAATTTAAATCATTTAGAAAGTTTAAAGCCCATGTACTGAATTAAAAAATATGTTAAACCTAGTAAGATTTGGTATGGATAGACAGACAATTTAATTACCTTTCCAATGATACCAATCTTACTATAGTGCCAGGTAGCCCAAGGAGTCGGAGGCAGAACATTGACACCAACCTGTTTGGGCCTTTGCTGACCATACTAGATTCACAATGATGACACCCATCTAGAAACATGTATTTGACATTGATGTCTATTGACTTATATCACAAGATATATAATCTAATATTGTAACAAGTTTGGGGAGGATCCAACCGTTGCTTTAGGTACAGTGAATATTTAAAGATTTATTTTAATCAATATTGTTGGTTTCAGACACTTTTAATCTGTATTTGCAATCAAAATACAGCTTTTCATATTGCTAGCTAAAATCTTTGGTATAGCTAATATGCATTAGTTCCATCTGATATGTGTGCAACATTTGAAGGAGATCCAACTATTAGACGAGCCACAGTGAGTGTTCAGAGCTTGATGAACAAATTTATATTTTTGATTTTGTACACTTTTCTTTTATATATGCAATCAAAATGCACATTTTGTATTTCTAGATAGAATATTAAAACGGTAATGTGTAGTACCTCCAGATGTTATGCACTGTCAATTTATAGTATGATACACCAATTGGCTAAGCTATAATCAACATTTAAAGATTTATCAAATTAATATATTTGGTTTTCTGACAATCTATCTTTATCTGTTCAATCAAAATTCAATATTTTCCATGTTTTGTATATAATATTGAGATACATAGTATCTATTAGTCTCAGGGAATGGCTATTGTAATACTGTGCCAAATCTGAGGAAGATTCAAGAGGTTGTTTAGCTGCAATGAGCTTTCAAAGATAGGAAAATTGAACACATTTCACTTACAGATGTTGTTTACATGCAAACAATTACGCTTTTTCACATTTTTGGATGCAAATATCTGTTGATTCTCTGCAGATAGAGGTCTGTAAAAAAAGAGAATATTACACTGTTATGAATATGTGAAATCTTTTGCATTTAATCAGTATTGTTACAGTCTTTCAAGAAAATACCATGCTTTGAAAATGGCTATTTGGCCAAATGAGAAAGATTTTGTTTTTACAAATTGCACTTTTTGACATCGTCTTATTAAAAATCTGCTTGACGAACTGATTTAGCAATTGGCAATTTAAATTCCTTTATATATGAACAATGGAAATTGGTTAGCAGAAAACACCTGTCATGGTTCCACTTTTTATTATACATGGTCAAAGTTCCACTTTTAACTGGAAATTAATACATTTTTATATATTCATTCTTTAAAATTGATTACCTCAAAAACAATAATAGTGTAGTAGTCTGAACATGAGCTCTACTATCACGCGGTAGCAGCGGAGACTACGATGCCACCAGCGCAGTACCATTACACTGCGCCAGGTGGCGGCACGGGTAGCCACTGGTCAGACCCCAACTGGGCTGACCTCTACTGCGTGTGGCTGACCCACCCCCCCACACACACCTATAGAGTCGATGTGGGATCTGGCGAGTCAGGGGGCGGGTCAGACAACTACTGACGCCGCGGAGAGCAGATGGTTCAATAAACCCAGGGTGAAGCGTGCACTGTATTGAATCTTGGTGTTCTTCCGTGGATAACTGCGTGAGTGAGAGTCGGAGGGCCGTGGGCCATTACATTGGTGCCGTGAGCCAGCTCGCCTTCTGCGTAAGGGGTGAGTATTGGACCTGGGCCATGGACTCCGAAGGTAGGTTCTCTTCGTAATTTTTGATTATGGAGGGGGCGACGGCAGGTCAACTGCGCAGTGGGCGCCAGTACCAAATTGATGGTGCAGGGCGTCCCGACGCGGTGGGACCGCCGGTGAGCGTGGACGCTTCTGCGGTGGATACACTGCACCGCGCTCACTACTCACCTGTGGGGGATCTTGATGTTCATACGTTCATTCCTAATGCAGGTGCCGGCGTCATAGGGGACCGCCGCCAGGTGTGAGTGAGTTGGGGGGGGGGGCGTAGCCACTCCCGCGACAGTGCCGGTGGTGTCGCTTAGAGGGGCTGAAGGCGTTGACAGCTATTGGACGCAGTTAGCTCGACTGAGTGGCAGTCCGCCGCCGGGTATTGCGCCGTTGTTTACACCGGTGGCGATACGGGGTGGTGGGCGTGACGCGCAGTTGGGCACTCGTTCTGGTAGTGGTGGTGCGGCGCTGAAAAATATCCCGCCATCAACTGCAGCGCGAAATGTTCTCTCAGTTGACAATAGTACTGGGGAGGGCATTACGGAGAGTGCGATGAAAGTGGGCTTCGCTCTTGATGATATACAGTCTCTGTCGATCAATGTTGATTCGGGGGCGGGTGTACGTGAGGGTAGCAGTTCAATCGTGTGTTGTGATGATTTAGGTCTGGGCGTACGCGGGAGTTCTGTGGGAGGTGTGCCGCTGGAGTATTCACCATGGGGAAGTTCAGTTGTCCATTCTGTGGGGATGGGAGCTGCGCGTGATGATCCCCAAGTTCCCTGTTGTAGGGAGATTTCCCCGGGTTTGGAGACAGGGCTCATAGCCGATGACTCGTTAACGTTTACGTTAGAGCGTGATTTGGTTATGGGTCGTACGTTTTCGGGGTCGCAGTCGGAGGTGGAGCGTCAAGAATCGATGCGTATCCGCCGTCTGCGAGCTTGGAAGCGACTCCAATTTGACCGGATGGCGGAGGAGAGACGGGCGTTGGATGATTTAAGAATCTCCAATACTGAATCCTTCGCACGCGATTTAACAGAGCTAAGCGCGGCGAGGCGCGTTTCCGCAGTGGAGGCAGAATCTAGTCGAGTGTTGGTGGAAGAGCAGCAAACTGCGTTCACGAGACAGTTGGCAGATTTGTCTGTGCGGGAGGCGCTGAATGTTCAGTTGCAGGACGAGAACCAGAGGTGTGAACAATTGCTAGCTGCTGAGACAGTGAGAGGGCTGGCCTTGATTCTGCTCTGGAGATCCTTGCAGGTGAGCGCGCAGTTTTTCAGGCGGAGAAACTAGCGTTTGAACGCAGTTTGGGGCTTGGAGGCAGTGGTGCGCGGGTTACTGAGTCTCCGCGGTTGGATAACCGCGAGACGCAGTATCCAGCGCATAGTGCGCGCCCGGCTTCCGCGGGTAGCTCACCGCATTTGCCGGCGCCCTCTAAGGGGGGCGGTGGTGGAGGTGGGGGTCCAAGGGGGAGGGGAGGTTCTGTGCAGCATCCGAGGGGTGTTGTTCAGGATTCCGTATACGTGGGTAGGACTCATGAGGAGATACGGATGGAGAGGATTCCTGACCCAGAGGGTTCGGGTTGTGACGCAGTACCTATTGCGTCGTTGCCTGGGCTACCGGTGGGTCGCCAGTACTCAGTGGAAGAGATGTGGTTGTTCCGGAATCATCCTGCAATAATGGATGTGATTCGGGAACCTGCTTCGATTGGGGGTGGGGCCGGATGGGAATCGGGTAATCGGGATACGTTGGAACTGGATGAGAATGTTCTGAGGTATCCTGTGGCAGGTTCTGCACGGATTCTGACGTTGCGTCGTAAGCCATTTACAGGTATTAAGCAGGAATGGAATACTTGGTGGCGGGATTTTACGATGGACATGCGGTCTAACATGTGGGATGAGAGAGTAGCTCTTATTCAGCTGTTGCCTCTATTGAGGAATGGGCCGGCGCAGGACTGCGTGGATGCGTGGAGGCGCCATGGGTTGACTACGATGAGGGAATTGCTTCCTATCCTCTCGTACAAGTTCCGTCCAGTGGATCCCATGGCGCGGTGGTACCAATGGAAGAAACGCGTCCAAACTGCCCGTGATGGATCGTACCGAGCGTACGGTCTACAGCTGCAGGTAGATGGGCGGGAGGCTGCTAGAGATACGGGAATGAGTGAGCGTGCGATCGAGACTAAGATAGTCGAGCGTTTCGTACGCTCACTCATGGACCCGGGAGAGCAGCGGGCTGCCTATGACTGGTGGCGGCCGGGCAAGTCATCTCTGGAGGAGATGTTTGAGGTAGTCGACGATTACTGCACCAAGGCACTGCGTGCTGGGCGGTCGACTGCGGTAGAGGCTATTCAACTGTAAGATGAGTCGGATAGTGAGTTTGAGGTTGAGGTGGCTGCGTATAACGCGCCACATGATCCTCGGCGTAATAGCGGCAGTAGTTACTCTCGGGGAAGTTCTGGGGGGAGCTATCGTGGTGGTAATTCCTATCGGGGTTCGTCTGGGGGTGGCTATCAGGATGGTGGCAATTTCAGGGCGAGCTCTGGGGGGGGGGGTTATCAGTCGCCGCCTATCACTAAGGCGTTAGGTAGCAACAGGTGGGCCTAGCTCATCTGGGTTATCTGCGTGCAGGCACGTACCTAAGAAAGATACACGTGCTCGTGATCACAAATGTGGTCATTGCTTTGCTTTCAGTCATTGGCCTATCCAATGTACTGGAGTAAAACGTACTCTCCAGGAGGCTGTAATAGCCGGTGATCGCAAGGGTAGGGACAACTCAGGTGTTGATCGAGCTAGGTTGGCGCGTCTCCGTAAGGACAGGGACGTGAAGGCTAAGCCTAATTTAAACGCCTAGGGTTGGACCGTTTGGGCTTAGGCCCAACCCAATTGGCAAGCCCGGATACCGCCAAAGCGGATGCGGTGTTAACTATCAAGGAAGCCGGTGTGCAGTCTGATGCTAGCGCGGGACCGCCGGTGATCGCCCCTGGTGATACTATCCCAGTGGAGTCGGTATTGTGGGATGGCATGGAGCAGATAGCGCGGTGCATTTCTGCTCTGGCTCCCGCACCTTTGGACGACTGTATGCAATTTATAATACAGCGTCAGGGGTGCGACCTGTCTCACCCTTGTGGTAAGCGCGTATTCGTGGATTCCACTTTCTGGACTCTGGACGGGAAACGGTGGTATGTGAGAGTGTGCGTTAGAGGGACTATCGGGTATTTTTTAATAGACAGTGGGGCTGCGGTCACATGTGTTGGACGAAAATTCTTCGATAAGTTGGGCGGTGATAAGGTGTTTTTCGATAATAGCGTGAGGCCAGTCACCGTCACTGGTGCGCCACTCAAGCAGTACGGACAAGCCATACTATCTCTGGAAATCGGGGGCAAAATATTTCATTATGCCTCTACTGTTTCCGTGGGCCATTACAATATATATAGCCTAACTCTTTGGATTTGGGTTTGCAAATTCAACATCTACAGGAAGAAATAACAATTCACTCTATTCACGCCGCGGCCATGTTGAAACCAGACCGAGGGCAATTACGCATCGGCGAGGCGGCGCTCTACGCGTGTGTATGGAAACTGCAGGCATTATTTCTCCGTCGATCAATAACTCTCGAAATCACTCAAATTTGTGGGTATTCATTTTTGAAAATACTATTTTCATGTTTGTATACTCGTTTCCCACTTATTGGCCAATTTTCATGAAGATTCGGTGATGATCGGGTGCATTTTGAGGATAAACAGCAGGCGATGTCCCTCTGCTGTGAATTAGCCTGTACTTCTCCTATTGTAAGTACAGGCTAATTCTACCTGGGCGCCTATCTTTCATTACATTCAAAATAGCACAACTCTTTTTTTTAAATATATATATTTAACACTTTTAAAGGTATCAAGTGAATTAAGCAGTACAAGTTTCACCTGAATAAGTCATACAGGATAAGCTTGAAGTACAAAATCTGGGGTCATATCTTTTCTTGTTGAAATGTGAATAACTTCCTAAATATTGACTTTCATGTAAATTGAACAGGTTTCCTCTAGTCTATTCCTTAAAAAGTACAAAATCTGGTTCTTGGGTCACTGCTTTGAGCAGTTTTACGATAAAGGGGCCAAAATGGTACAAATCTCCATAACCTTGATATTTACTTTAGAAATGTTATATCGCTATCATGATTAAGTTCCATTCAAGCTCTGCCCATTCATATATGCCCACTGAGAAAAAATGCATTCTAAAAATGCCAGAATGAGTCAACAAGTAGGACCTACCATCAAATTTTACTGGTTTACTTCTATCGTCAATCGTAGGGGAGGGACCGTCGCTGGAAGTTAGATGGTTTTTGTTGTTGCTAAAACGGTTTATTAATCAGAAACTGCTTCTATTATGGGTATGGTGTATGTGATGGGGGTGGGTCAGAGATTGGATTGTGAGGGAGACTGAGTACTGTTTATTCTTCAGCCATCTTGTACCTCCTGGTGCCAATTAATTCTGGCAGAGGTGAACCTTGCATCCAGGGTTCAGAGTGCACAGCAGACAGCATGGTTCCCTATTATCACTCACACATCTCAACAATACTCTCATTCCAGGGCTCACAGTTGTCCATTGACAGATCAACACCATACCATCGTTGTTGTTGTTGACTTCCTGTTGAGAGAGCTCATTGCAAGGGCAGATCCCACCGCTCTCACCATGTTAAGTTGAGCTATGTTCGATTGTGAGGGAGACTGAGTAGTGTTTATTCTTCAGCCATCTGTTACCTCCTGGTGCCCATGCCTGCCAGTGTACATCAAAGCAGAGAGCGTGTATATACACGCTCTCTGATCAAAGTATGGATTCATGATAGTACATAATGGAATAGGTATACACACTAGGCAATGGCATAGCTTGTGGATACGCATGTGTGCGCTTACTACAATTAACCACACAATTTGGACAATTGGTAATTACTCTATGGACATCTCCAGCTATACCAGGCCAACAAAAATGTTCCTGTAATCGGTTTAATGTTTTAGACATAGCCATATGACCTACCTCAGTATGAGCTATCTTTATCACATAATTCCTGTATTTTGTTGGTAACACTAATCTAGGATATGTATCTTTCTTAGCAGGAGCTATCATGGAATAAAGAAGATTATCCATCAATAAATAATTCTGTTCTTCATTCTCACCTAACGTATACTCTTTCATCTTTTTCTGTTCATTAATTACATCATTATATGACAGTTCATAGTGTTCAAAAGGAATTGCCTGTTCTGATAACAGTGAATCAAAAGCAAACATGTCTCCTGGTTCCTTTGCTTCAGTATTAGGTCTCAATCTAGACAACATATCAGCCCAGACATTATCTACACCTTTCATATATACAATTGGTGCTGAAAATTCTGCTAATAATACTGCCCAATGTTGTATATGTGTATTACGGATTTCCTTAGTTAAAAATCATTTCAATGGAGCATGATCTGTATAGAGAGTACATTCTGCACCATATAAGTAAGGTCTTAATATTACTAGAGCATAAATAATAGCAAATGCTTCCTTCTCTATAGTAGGATAATTACGTTGAGCAGGAGAAAATCTAGTACTGATTAAATGCACTGGCCTGTCTATTCCATTCTCATCCTCCTGAACCAATACAGCCCCTAAACTGTACTCAGAAGCATCTGTATACAGTGTATATGGTTTAAAAGGATCAGGAAATTTCAACAGTTCACAATCTAATAATAGTGTCTTCAACTCATTTCCTGCTGAACATACAACGTAACCTAAGAGTTTTACTTCAGTAACTCCAAATTCACATTTAGATTCTTTAATAGTCATATTGTTATTTTCCAAGATAGTCAATATACTAGTCACATCCTTCTCATGACTATCCTCATCAGGTGAATAAATAATAATATCATCTAAATAAATTAGACAACATTTACCTAAAAGTTCCGCTAAAATTACATTCATCATTCTTTGGAATACTGCAGGTGCATTTGTTAATCCAAATTGCATACGCTTAAATTGAAATAATCCCATGTGTGTGTTCATAGCTGTTTTAGGTCTACTATCCTCATCTACCATTACCTGCCAACACCCTGCTTTAAGGTCAATGGTGTTACAAATTCTAGCACCATGCAATTGATCAAAAATGTCCTGGATCCTAGGTAAAGGATAAGCATCATTAATCGTAACTGCATTTAATTTACGGTAGTCACCACAAAGACGCATAGTACCATCTTTCTTAGGCACTAAAGTAACTGGTGAAGCCCAAGGACTACAACTAGTTTCAATAATATCATCATCTAACATTTTATGTAATTCGTTTTCCACTATATGTCTCTTACTTAAAGGTATTCTATAAGGTCTTTGATTTAGTAGATATGCATTACCTGTTTCTATAAGCATCTCAACTACCTTAATAGCTTTAAGTTTCTCATTAGAATCAGGAAATAACAAGGGAAAATGCTTTTTCCAATAGTCTACTTCTAGAACTATTCCTGCTATTTTTCTGTCAATTAATTCTAAACTACTCCATGGATGTACAATATCACATAAGGAAACAAAACTTAGTTCTGTAACAAATCTCAGCATTACACATTTCCATTATATCTGTCCCAATTAATAATTCAAAAGCTGATGATTCAACTACAAAGAAAGGATATAACTTATCATAAATATAAATGTAAGTTACACCTAAAGTTGGAATTAAATGACCTGAGATAGATCTCAGCCTACTACCTGGATACAATTGCCTACGTGCTATTCCAATATCTACCAAATTTCGAAATGCATTTACATGTATTAGACTTTTAGCCGCACCTGAGTCTACCAGACCAGTTAATTTTACTTGAACAAAATCAATATCAATACTCGGACGAGTATCAAGTGCGCTATTTAGTTTCCCGAAGCAGTAGAGCTAATGTTACTATGCAGTAATTTTAAATGTGGACAATGTCTCATTACATGTGATTCATTACATAAACCGTGTTTACACGGGCAATTGTGAAGCGATTTAGGCAAATCGATTCATATGAAGGGATGTAGTGGCACGTTTACACAAGCGAGTTTGAAAGTGTTTCGGCGACCGGGAACCAGCAGCCTTGTAAAAAAGAGTCTGTAGCCGGTGAGTACTGCTCTTTGTTTAGTTTCCATACTTTGATTCACAATATGAATAACAACACCAATGTAGCGGCTATGTTAATATCGCTTGGAATTTAGGGTTAATTTAATAAAATTTCATTATTTGAGTATGTAAATCTGTGAAATATGATCGCATTCAATTGATTTCAGCCTAATCGGTCCCTCACACTGCTGGGCACCAGCGATTAGTTACTGCTCTCCTGTAGCCGGCAAGCACTACTATTTTATACTATCGCGCCCGGGAACCAGCTGAATCGATTCATATAAACTACCTCACTGTATAGATGAACCGTTTCATATGAATCGATTCAGCCCTAAAATGCCACAGCGTCGCATCTACACGGCAAATGTGAATCGATCTAGGCAAGGCATCTTATATGTGGCGTTTGAAATCGCCCGTGTAAACAGGGCTTATACATAACAAGTCAAACCACCCTGCCCAGCACCCTGAGGTCGTTGGCGATACACTTGTCCCTTTTTAGACCTCGACGACTGCGCCTACGCAGCTGGCATTGCTTTTTCATTGCTTCCTCGCTGTTGCGTTGACAGCGCATACTTTCCCATGTGCTGTGCGACATCACCTGATCTATTCTTAGATGCAGTCCCTACCTCACCCTTCGACGCTACGTTTACGTGCGACGACTCAAGACGTCCGCCCATTGCATAAGAACTGGCACCATACGGTGATGCAACGTTAACTGAATGAATATCCGCACGTGTACATTTATTTTCAGATACCGTTAAGCGTTCTACACACTTTTTTAGTGATTTCATTTCATTCTGGAGCGACTTTAGAGCCTGACTCTCTCCCACTGCTACTGAATTATCCTGAACTCCCCCAGAAGCAGTTGTTTTAGACATTTTAGAAGAATTAAAGTTTAGACTATCAACCTGACTAGTCATATTTAAATCTGTCAGTCGTGATTGTGCACGTCGTTGCTGTCTCAATACAGACCTATCACTCAACATAGCCAGAGTAAAAGCTTCCTCCAATGATTTTGGTATATAGGTCTCTATATACCACATATAGTGTTGTCATCCAACAATGAATCAAGAAATTGTGATAACAACATTTCAAAGGTGTCAGTTAGTCCCCAAGGTAGCAGAAGGTAGTTTCCACCCCTTACTAGCAGCTGTTTTAAACAGTTGCCAATATGCTGCCACTGTCTCACCCTCATTCTGTACCATAGTCATTACTATACTTTTTAAATGAGTTTTTTTCATCTGCAGTTAACAAAGTCTTAGCAATTTCCTCTTTGATATCATCCCATGACTTAGCACCCTTAGTTGTGAAGGCAGTGAATAATACTTCATGCAGTGTGCCTGTTGCATTTGAAAGTGCAAAACGAATTATATCTAAGTC
>JASIRB010000745.1:0-30243 GCA_030323885.1 Branchipolynoe longqiensis
CAACTCCCACCTGCTAACCCCCACCCTAACCTCACCCTCCACCATCTGACCGCCAACCTCACACCCCACCCGAAACCTTAGATGTTGCTAGGATGTGAACCAACGACAAACAAATATATATAGAATACAGTAAAACCTCTCTAACAGATCACCTCCATAGATAGACAACTCCCCTATATCGATCGCTTTATTTGTGTCTCAAACGATTTCCCATACAATACACAATACCATTGTAACAATAAGAAAAATCCATAAGCCGACCACCTTCCTAAATGGACCATTTAAAGTCGGTCCTATGGTTGGTCAGTTTAGAGAGGTTTTACTGAATGTGTATATGTACGCACGCAGTGAAGCGTGCCCTTTATACTTCTTTTAGTTTAAATAAGAAGGTGGGTTAAATAAACCGTAAATAAACACCCTGTGCTCACTTTTAGATATAGTGTTACACAGACGGCACGCCAAACACGACAAGCGTTCAATTCAAGTGACAAGCGTTCAATTGCTCAGACTTGTGACGCAGGTGTTTAAAGGCCCGTTTATAGTTTTGCCGGCGTGTGATTCTGTCAACTTTACACCGGTTAGCACCGTGCTACGCTGCAAAATGGTGGATAGTTCAACATAGTTGAACTCTGGTCAATGCTTGTGCCATCTAACGCCGACCTAAAGTCTAAATTGGAGCATTGGCTTGTGCCGTGTTGCACCGTCTAACGCCGTCTAGCGCCGTGTTGCGCCGTCAAAAGTGTAAACAGGCCTTTAAATGTGCTGTTATTTCCATTTAAATAATGTGATCCAGTTCCCATTTGTGCTGTGCTGGGAGATTGTGTGTCACAAGCCGGTTTGGCTGCTTTTGGCAACTTTGACAATCAAAATACCACATACAATAGGATGCACAGTCTCCCCCTGCAATAGAGAGTTAGGCGATCGTCTATAGCCGTGTTCACACGGACAAAATGTGAGGCGTATCACACAAATCGAATCAGGTGAGGCGAATTAGGCACCCGTTCACACGGACACTGCGTGAGGCGGAAGTGGATATCTGCGCATGAGCAAGTCCAGGCTAACCAGCGCCATTTTGGGTTCGACGACGCGGCACCAGAGAGTGTGGGTTCGACCTAGATATGTATTTAATGATTCGTATTGGTTTGGAACGGTCAAAACTTCTGCTGGGCAGTGAAACCCTAAAAATAAATGATGAAAAAAATATCTGTGCATAGATAGCAGTTTCATTAATTAAATTATATAATATGCGCTTTTGATCGACCGGAAAGTCAACAAACTGAGGTGTCGACTGCGCATGCGTGTGAGGTGCTTAATCCGCCTCAGTGCGTCCACACGGACAAAATAAATCGAATCAGAGAAATCGCCTCACGTAGACTACCTCGCTTAGGTGGTTTACACGATCCGCATCACGTGAGTCGAATCAGCCCTAATCCGCATCAGACGTGCGTTCACACGAGAAATGTGATGCGAACTATACAAGTCGCTTTCTACGAATCGATTTACATTGCCCGTGTGAACACGGCTTATGGCGTGCCATTTAACCATAAAATAAATATTCCAAGAATTAAGGATATTTTCAAAGATAACTAAAATAATACTGGAGTGGGGATTTTAAACATCCATGCATGGTATAAATTATCTTAAATTGAATCGTTTCAGAGTGCATTAAGGTATCGCACATGCAAGTAATGCAGGCAATCAAGCACCTTACCAGCAGCTTACTGTGTGATAAGATCACACTGACACTACAGCTGGCTAGCATTGAAAACAATCCTCATTACTCGGGCTTATATGATATGGACAGTAAAATACAGTCAGAGAGCGTGTATACAGATGAGAGGGACAACTCCCATACTACACCATGTAACAGATGCCGACTGTGGCGCTCCAAGTGGTGGTTGTTGAACAGCTTAAGCATATGGGCAAACCTCAAGGCATTTTCAATGGCAGTGAGCAATCTTCATACAGAAAACATTAAATATCTCTAAAACTACAACACCTAGAAACAAACTGATTGGAATACACATAGAAAACATGTTTACCAACAAGATTATATTAAATTGATATGGTTAGGGTTCTGGATTTCTATTAATTTGGAATAAAACTGACGTTTTTCACTACGCGTACGGCAAACTCAAGGCATTGTCAATGGTCGTGTGCAATCTTCATCCAGAAAAAGTGAAATATCTCTAAAACTACACCACCTAGAAACAAACTGATTGGAATACACATAGAAAACATGTTTACCAACAAGATTATATTAAATTGATATGGTTAGGGTTCTGGATTTCTATTAATTTGGAATAAAACTGACGTTTTTCACTACGCGTACGGCAAACTCAAGGCATTGTCAATGGCCTTGAGCAGTCTTCGTACAGAAAAAGTGAAATATCTCTAAAACTACACTACATAGAAACAAACTGTTTGGAACACATATAGAAAACATATTTAACAAGAGACTATATTAAATTTACATGGCTAGGGTTCTGAATTTCTATTAATTTTGAATAAAAACAAATGTTTTGCATTGAGCGTACCGGCAAACTCAAGGCTTGTTCAACAATAACCGCCAGGAACGCCACTGTAGCCTGTGTTACCGTTTTTCGCGGGAGTTGTCTCTCTCATCTGTTTATATACACGCTCTCTGATACAGTCTAAAAAAGCCTTTAAGAAAACAATAAGTTCAGGGGTGTTTAAGAAAGATTAAATTATGTGAGCTGACATATGAACATTTTGGAAATGAAAGGTAATTTATATTTTTATTTTTCTTGGAGATTTATACTGCCTATCATGGATACGTCTGAATAGACTTGCTTTCAGCATCAGACAGCACGAGCCTACACTTTTACCGACCCAAGGGATATTTAACCTCCGACACCACATAGACATGATATGAGCGCAAGTTATACACAGCGGTGGAAATCCACATTTTCCAGAGATGGGGGCACAGGGAATGGAACCACCAACCTTCAGATTAGGAATCCGACCTAGAAGAAAGTCAGACCCTGTAACCACTCCACCACAGAGAACACCATATATATATACCAGACGGGCCCTGGTCGAGTCAAACCAATGACTCAAAAATGTATACTTGTTGCTTCCTAGCCAGCGCTCGCCATTATTAGGACAGGGTAAGGACTGGTTGGCTCAGTGTCAGGATAATGTCACTGAGTGGGATATCAGGTCATGGTGCTGGCAGCCTGGTCTCCCAGTGGGGCAGCACTATAAAGTTGTCTTGAGTGCGCACTATCACAAGTCAGTACCCATCCTGATATGACCTTAGATGTTGCTAGGACGTAAAACAACAACAAACATGCTATATATTATAGTGTTGACATAATATATGTATATATAAGATGGGCACGAAGCAAACTCGGATGGTAGATATATTTATTTCAGCATAAAATAGTACATGCAGTGAATATATAAATAATCTGGCTAGGCCAAAGTGCCAAGGTCCCCGGACCGCATATACGCTGGCGTATATACGTGGCTATAATAATGTTGATATAATATATGTATATATAATAATGGTGATATAATATATCCAAATATAAATAGTATACTCTTAAATATATATATATAGATATATATATATATATATATATATTTAAATTGTATTAATCAGTCAATTCGTACTGCAATTTCAATTAAAAGGACATGAGCAATTATTTTGTCAATGTCTGTATTTGTTTTTCTTTGATGGTATTACCCTGAATTGCCAGGTTAAACTCTGTCACTGTGTGAGTGGAATTAATGTTTCTAGCCACACAAGAATCAATGTTATTGTACTAGTCCACACTGACCTCTCAAGCAAGGAGACACGTAGTGACTTTATATTGCTGCCTCACTGGGAGTTTAAGCCAGTCGCACCATGACCCGATATCCCACTCAACCCAAAGGCTTACCAAATTTATACTTGTCACTACCTATCCTGGTACATGGTACGACCAGGATAGGGAAAGGACTGGTTAGCTCAACATACCGATAATGTGACTGAGTGGGGTATCGTGTCCGTCGCGCCCTATCCTTAAGGTTCAGCTTCATAAAGTCGCCGTGAGTTAGCCCCGTCACAAGCCGGAACCATCCAGGTATGACCTTAGATGTAAATAGGACAGAATACCCCTACAGCATACCGGGCTCGGTGGCCTAATCGGTAGAACGCGGACCTCGCGTGCGAAAGGTCGGGAGTTCGGTTTTCCGGTCCAGTTAAAGTTGCATAGTCCGATGAAAACATCAAATTTTCAAAACCAAAGCACTTATCTAGATTTGATTCTATATATTCAACTTAGATACTGGTGCACTTATTAAGCATTTATTTATGCATAGAAGGTTGTACGAAGTCAATTTAATAGAACCTGTTAGTACTGAAGAATACAGTGTCAGAGTTTTGGCGTGCTTGCCAAAATTAATTTGGCATGTTTGAACGTCAAATACCTCCAAAGTTAGCCATTTAAATTCAAAGTTACTTCAAACTAACGTAATGTAGATCACAACGATCAGCATAATGTATTTATCTCAGAAAATGGCAGAAACTCAAAAGCATCGAACTATGCAACTTTAAACCAATTACTATAAAATTGATACTTGTCGCTTCCTAGCCAGGTGCTCGGCATTAATAGGATAGGGCAAGGAACTGCTTAGCTCAGTGTCAAGATAATCTGACTGAGTAGGATATCAGATAATGGTACTGGTGGCTTGATTTCCAAGTGGGGCAGCACTATAAAATGTCCAAGAGTGTGCACTGTCACAAGTCGGTACCTCTCCTGATATGACCTTAGATGTTGCCAGGATGTAAAACTCCAACAACCAACTAACCCCTGAAGGCCATGCAGGAGAGGCAGGCCGGTGTGGTGGTTTAAAATCTCAGTGTGTTTAGATTCTGCGCTCGGGGTTCTGCACATGCGTCAAAATCGAATGGCATTTCAGCATATTCGATTAATCAACTCGGGTGACCCTAGCAACTTTTTGATGCACATATGTGACGTCATCGCTTCTAGCCAACCCCAGGCAAGAGGTGGGTTAAACCTTTTGCACAAGGGATGTGTTTTTGTCAACTCCACTCACGGTGTTCTATTTGAATTTCTAGCAACTCGGGTGACCCGAGCCACCCAGGTCGTGCTAATCGAATACGCGCATGTGCATAACCCATTGACGCATGCGCAGAACCCCGAGCGTAGACTCTAAACACACTTAGATTTTAAACCGCCACACCGGCTTGCTGTAATTTATGATGCGCGCGCATGCGTCACGTGGTGACAAGTGTAGCTAGACTTAGAGCTGTACACCCTCTCTGTCATAGCTGAAATAGAGTAGAATCGATTACACATGACTGGCACTAGATACAAGATTCACCCCGTACTGCTTGCAGTATGGGTGCAAATCAACCCTATGTAAAAGCTGTCGAAAATGCGGGTCAAAGAATTGAGAGCCTAATTTCACAATGTAAGAAGCAACAATTATTCTATACATATGTCTTATTCATAGCCCGCTACCTTTGAGTTGAAAAATATAATATAATATCTAGTTTAATAAGATTTAAAAGTGAAATCGACGGCGTTCTGCGGCTGCCATCTTGTCTTTTTGCATTCTCTCCCATTTCACCAACTCTGTGACTATAGAAGTATCCATTTGATACTGGAGGCTGGCATTCTACTCTCTGTTCCATACTAAAGCTATTTTCGCCCGTATTTAGACTACGTTGTCGTTCACCCGTGTACTGCGAGTACCGGGTGAATCCTTTATCTAGACTGGCACCTGAATACCACCAGTCTACACGCTCACGCATTGCAGCAGCTTAATTAGGTACACAATAGTTGGCGCGTACACAAATCGAGTATTCATGCGTGGACCATTTCCGGAAAATGTGTTAGAACCTTCTTGCTGTAATGTAAGTAATGTTTCGTGGTGCAGCGTGGACTAGAACCCAACTTAGGCTAAGAGTAGCTTATGTTGTGTGGGATTTGGTAGTTTCTATATGTGTATATAAACTACCAAATCCCATATATATATTAAATATATTATATATTATATATGCTATAGTATATATATATTTGTATTGTACACTGTATGTTATATATTATATTTAAGATATTGTATATATATAATATAAATATAGTATACATATATGTGATGTATAATGAGGAAGGGAATTATTTCATTATTATTAGTGTGTTTATTATTATTATTACACTATATACTGTACTGCCTCCTTCATGTCAAAGGCCCTATAATACTAAGGCGGCTCACTCCCTATCTCTCCAATGGTAATGTAAATTTTGCAGTGCCACCTACCTGGTGGTGGGTTTGATCAGCCCAGCTGCTGGTTGGTGTTTCACATGTAAACGCATACAATTATATTATACATGAGATAGGTCAGTATGAATACACATCAATATGAAATTGTTATGAACAAATACACATCATCATCAGCATCATCATCAGCATTGCTATCATCCCACATCTTTCACATTCATATATACATTTATACATATAATATAGCAACTGTTTAACCAAGAGAACAGCCAGCGCACCAAGTGGTGGGTTTGATCATTTTGATTACACAGTATAGGCTGAGTGAGCTGTGTTAGTATTATAGGGTCTTTGTTGATGTTCAAGACTGGTGGCACCACCTCCGGCGCTCCTCGGTACCTGCATACCCTAAAAACATCACTCGCGTCGGAGGATCCAAATTAAAATATTGCATATGCTATAATATATTATGTTATTACATACGGCATATTATATTATATAATATTGTATGTAAGATATTGTATTTACAACATTTAAGCATATACTATTCATATATAGATATATTATATCACCATTATTATATATACATATATTATACCATCATTATTATATATACATATATTATGTCAACATTATTATATATAGCATATGAGCCTGTGTGATAACACTTCTTTTTTTTGTCCATTGTAACGATTCACACAAAACAGCACAGAAATGGATACACTGAAAACACAAGGGCTTCAAATCAATATGTATTCTATTGGGATTATGAAACGCCATGTGAAAAACAAATCAGTTTATCCTGAGCAAATGCATAAGCAGATAATATGTTGATTGTTACAATGGACAAAGTTTTGTCCTATAATGCTTAGCACCTTTTGAGACAGTCTCATATATATAGTAGATATAACATATAACATATACAGTACATGCAACGCGTGTAACATATGCAGTCTATATTATGTATCAGCTAAATTAGCACAGCTGTTACTAGTACATTGTATTAGCATTTCTATTTTAAATCACAACCTTCAGCAACGAGAACCCAGCCCGGCTGAAATGAACACTCACCCATCTCTAATAATAATAATACTCAACTGTTTACCATTTCCAGCCTCCCTCACATACATGATACAGTGTATCCAGTGTATCCGTTGGCTGATCAGTACATCGGAATGCCAAGTTGAACCTGACTACAGGATAACCAGTGGTTGGACGCACTCTTCTGAGCATCAGTGAATCACTGTATTCTCCGACCTGACTCACGCTACAGGGCGAACCACCCATCACAGCATCACAGCATCATCAGCATCATCAGCATCATCACTTAACATCCCGGCTCCACGCTGCTAAGGAGGCAGTGTGCATCTGATCGCCGGGTCCACAGCCACAATCACCCGCGTGTATGTCTGAGGTGGATAGTCTGTGTTAGCTTGGATCATTTGCCTTAGCCTGGATCCTTCTTGCCTTAATTGGACACTCTGCCTTAACTGGATCATCATTCTCAGTTGGATCATCTTTCTCAGTTGAATCATCTGCCTTAGCCTGGATCTACCTGCCTTAATTGGACACTCTGCCTTAACAGGATCATCATTCTCAGGTGGATCATCTTTCTCAGTTGGATCATCTGCCTTAGCCTGGATCTCCCTGTCTTAATTGGACACTCTGCCATAACTGGATCATCATTCTCGGTTGGATCATCTACCTTAGTCGGGCCCCGTCCTGATATGACCTTAGATGTTGCCAGGACGTAAAACTCCAACTACCAACCAACCGTAGTTGGGATCATTTTTCCATATTTGGATCCCTTGCCCTAGTTGGATCCTCTGTTTTTAGTTGGATCCTCTGTCTCAGTTGGATCATCTTTCTCAGTTGGAGAATCTACCATAGTAGATAATTTGCCATAATTGGATCCGCTGCCATAATTGGAATTGCTGCCATAATTGGATCATCTGCTTTAATTGGATCACCTTCGCTAATTGGAGTATCTGCCCTGATTGGACACTGTCTAATTGGATCCTCTGCCCTAATTGGATCCTCTGCCCTGATTGGATCTTCTGTCCTAATTGGATCCTCTCCCTCAGTTGGATCCTCTGCTGTTCTAATTGGACACTCTGCCTAATTGGATCATCTACCTCCGTGGGATCCCTCTGGTTGAACATGGCAGAACGGAGACGAGTCAGGTGAGTTGTGCTAACATTGGGGGCATTCGACAGGGCCCTTTCTATCCGCAACTTTACGGATGGAACGGATGGAGCCAGATACACACATCCGAATCATCGGTATATGAACCCACTTCCGGTCCCAGTCGAATAGGAATTTGCTCGGAAATATTTTGATATTCGGATAGAGAGGCCCAGTTGAATGCCCCCCAAGTTTGGCTCTGTTCATTGATCCGGGAAAACGAGAGCATGTTTGGACGCCGGGTGTGAGGTCCTTAGTTGTATATCCTGAAAGTAGGGAAGATGTCTGTTTGTTGTTGTTTTACGTCCTAGCAATATCTAAGGTCATATCAGGACGGGTACCGACTTGTGACAGTGTGCACTCATGGCGACTTTTATAGTGGTGCCCTACTGGGAGACCAGGCCACCCGCACCATTACCTGATATCCCACTCAGTTACATTATCCTGATACTGAGCCAACCAGCCTAATAATGCCGAGCGCCTGGCTAGGAAGCGGCAAGTATCAATTTTTAAGTCATCGGTTTGACTCGACCAGGGTTCGAACCCACGATCCCATGGTCTACCAACACAAGTAGGGAAGAACTTCAAGAAGGGTTTAGGTGAGCGATAAACAGTACATATATGACAACTTTTAAAAATGTGTGTTATACACACTCAGATGTGTATTATGCCATACACAGATGTGTGATATGCACACACATATGTGTGTTGTACTCACATGTGTGTGCTATACACACACAGACACCCCGGTATATCCTCCCACAGCAACTAGAACATTCACAGCAGTCGCTAAGGCATGACTAATATAGTTTCTTTGTTTATTGTTGTTTTACGTCCTAGCAACATCTAAGGTCATATCATGAAGGTGACTAATATAACCAAGGAAACATCTGGGCGGCCTCGTCCTTCGGATTTCTGAATCTGAAGTAGCCAGGGCCGCATTCAGGGTGCGCCTCCGAGACGTGTCGGGGAAATCCCTGACGTCACGCTCGTCTGAATGGCAAAAGCAGTTTGTCCCCTCGAAAATGGCTGCCCCCATAGGCGGTGGCCATTTGCAATGGAAAGCTGCAGTGTGATTGGCTGAAACCACTGAATACGGTGGCCATTTTCGAGGCGCTTTTTGTCTCCTATCTGAAAAGGGAGACATCTCGGAGATGCCTCGGAGACGCACCCTGAACGGAAATAAGCCAAAAGGTATCGCGGAGACGTCTCGGGGACGTCTCGGAGATGGACCCTGAACGCGGCTCAGATAGAGTGGCCACTTGTCCCCTTGTTTGACTGCACTACCGTGCAGAAGGTCGGGAGTTTGATTCCCGGTCGAGTCAAACCAATGACTTAGAAAATTGATATTTGTTTTGGTGATGGGTGTATTTATGCTGCCCATAACGGTTAAGTCTAATGACTTGTTTTCGCCGCTAAACAGTAATAGGCTTGTGACTCCCCTTCTTTTTATCACTTTCACTTGTTGTGTAGCTAACTACTGCAGGCATTATTTATCTGTTTGTAAGCATTCTTCCACATCCCCCTAACCTCTGTGAGTTTGTTCGTTCTACAATTGGATAATTGTTTGGTTAGCAATAG
The DNA here is from genome assembly GCA_030323885.1 of Branchipolynoe longqiensis. NCBI lineage: Eukaryota > Metazoa > Annelida > Polychaeta > Phyllodocida > Polynoidae > Branchipolynoe > Branchipolynoe longqiensis. The sequence goes on from JASIRB010000745.1 coordinate 10,018, forward strand.
TTTTGTCACTTCTTAGCCTGGTATTAGGCATTATTAGGATAGGACAAGGACTGGTTAGCTCAGTGCCAGGATAATGTGGCTGAGTGGGATATATTGGGTCATGGTGTTGACAACCTGGTATCCCAGTGGGGCAGCACTATGAAGTCGCCATTAGTGCGCACTGTCACAAGTCAGTACCCGTCCTGATATGACCATGGTTGTTGGAGTCTTACGTCCTAGCAACATCTAAAATCATATCAGGATGGGATTGGTTTGACTCGGCTAGGATTCGAACTCCGCGAAGCCTGCGCTCTACTAATTAGTCCATCACATCCAGTATATGACCTTATATGTTGCCAGGACGTTTAACCCCAACAACTAACAACCAGTCCACCGCAACCAGAACATTCGTAGCAGTCGCTATGTAATGACTAATAGTTATAACCAAGGAAACATGTGGGCGCCCTCGGCTTTCGGATTCGTGAATGTGAAAATTAAGGCAACACAGTTTCAACACAGTTTCTCAAACAGGATCATAAATATATGGAATAGTCTCCCACAAAATGTTATTAATGCCGGCTCAATAAATTCATTCAAGAACAGATTAGAAAAAGCATGGGCTGATGATCCAGGGAAATCTGACCACTTATTCACCACATGCTAATTTATTCCCTGTGTTGCTAATTACTTGTACTCAAGCAAAAATGAGAGACATATAAGTGTTCACACTTCCTGTCTACCAATCGCTATATCGCTATATCGCTATATCGCTATATCGCTATATCTTGAAGTAGCCTGGTGTAGCGGCCACTCATGTCCTTGTATGACCGCGTGTGGCAACCACAAGCAGTAGTACTAAGTAGCACGGGCGTGCAGACTACAGGGTTAGTAGGTCAGGTCTCCGCCCGCAGCTATATAGCCCTGTGAGTAGACCTACCGTATGTAATAGTTTGTTTGTGTTTTGTTGTTTGTTTGTTTGTTGTTGTTTTACGTCCTAGCAACATCTAAGGTCAATTTTGGAATACTGTCCACAAATTTGGAGCCCAATTTTTCGGAAAGATATTCTGGAGATTGAAAAGCCTCAGAGACATGCAACGAATTTAGTTGCCGTTATAAAGGACTTACCCTATGAACAAAGGCTTAGGGAATTGACACTTCCTACCATTCCCTACAGAAGGAAAAGAAGTGACATAATTGAAGTATTTAAAATTATGAAAGGTTTTGATGAAATAGATATGAACCAATTTTTCACCTTGAATAAAAGAGAAGGCAGTCAGGGCCATACTCTCAAACTAGTAAAACCCAGAGCCATTTCAAAGTTAAGGCAACACAGTTTCTCAAACAGGATCATAAATATATGGAACAGTCTCCTACAAAATGTTATTGTCAATAAATTCATTCAAGAACAGATTAGAAAAGGCATGGGTTGATGATCCAGGGAAATGTGACCCCCTTATTCACCACATGCTACTAATTATTCCGTGTATTGCTTATTTACTTGCACTCAAGCAAAAATGAGAGACAAATAAGTGTTCACACTTCCTGTCTACCATTCGCTATATTTCGCTATATATTTCGCATATCAGGACGGGTACCAACTTGTGACAGTGCGCACTAATGGCGACGTTATAGTGCTACCCCACTGGGAAACCAGGCTGCCACACCAATACCTTATATCGTACTCAGCCTCACATTATCCTGATACTGAGCCAACCAGTCCTTGGCCTATCCTAATAATGCAGAGCGCCAGGCTAGGACGCGACAAGTATCAATTTTTAAGTCATCGGTTTGACTCGACCAGGGTTCGAACCCACGACCCCACGATCTAGGTTCCTTTAGTAATACAAAAGGAATTTAACAATAAAGCAGCGCACATCATGGATAAAACATTCACCCCGTACTTGCAGTAGGGTTGAAAACCAACCCATTAGAAAAAGTGGTGAAAATTATCTACATGCTGGGTAAATGAAATGAGCAGATAGATTCTTTATTTAAGAAGCAAAATAATTATATTTTTCATACATATCTTAACCATACGTAGCGGGTATGTATGAAATAGAAACAGCAACAAGCAACAAGATAAACGTAGCAAGTGTGGCATTGTGCTGTGTGTAGATACAAGATTCACGCCGTACTTGCATACGAAATGAGAGAGAATTCAAAAAGACAAGATGGCGGCGATAGAACTCCGTCGATTTCACTTTTAACGTCCATTAAACTACATGTATTATTATATTTAAAAAATCAAAAGTAGCATGTTATGGACAACCTAAGCGAACACAAAGTACTAAACATACATATCTTAACCATACCCGCTACATTTGATTTTTTTAAATATAATAATACATGTAGCTTAATTCAGGACAGGAGGCGGACTATAGTATGGCAATTTATTCAAGAACAGGCAATGTAACAGTGAAGTAATGTAATCATAGGTGAGTAGAGAAGTTAAGTTGGACAGTTCGTTAAGGCAAAGTAAGTGTAATTCATAAAGCGGTAATGTTCAGAGTCAAATGTCATAGGTAATGTCATTTATCGTTAGTTAGAGTCTTAAGTGACCCGGGCCTCAACCCTATCGGAGAGTTGGGTGGGTGGGACGGTGACAGTAGGTCTTGTCGGTGTTGTGGCAGGAGGAGAAGTGGCCGAGGTGATGGGGAGGGGGGAGGTACCAGTGGCGGGACCAGCGGCGGGACCAGCGGCGGGACCAGCGGGGAAGGAGGTTGTGGTGGCGGCATCTGGAGGGAGTGGGGTGAAGGAGGGAAGGGAGGCAGTGGCGCCATCTAGGTGGGTGAGGGTGAGGGGAGGGGTGAGTGAGTAGGATGGGGGGGGGGAGGAGGAGGGGAAGGAGGGGGGGGGGGAGCGGGTGAGGAGTAGGAGGGGCGGTAGGGCCAGGGGAGGGTGGTCGTCCGCCTCCCCCGAATTACCCATATTGCCACAGCAATATGGACGATTCAGGACAGGAGGCGGACTATAGTATGGCAATTTATTCAAGAACAGGCAATGTAACAGTGAAGTAATGTAATCATAGGTGAGTAGAGAAGTTAAGTTGGACAGTTCGTTAAGGCAAAGTAAGTGTAATGCATAAAGCGGTAATGTTCAAAGTCAAATGTCATAGGTAATGTCATTTATCGTTAGTTAGAGTCTTAAGTGACCCGGGCCTCAACCAAATAGTGTTGAGAGTGCCCGGGTCGTGACCGTGAAGGCATGCTGAGGAACGTATGAGTGCACCGCGGACGACCGCCAGTGGCCAAGGTCGGTGACGTCCTTAAGGGGTGCTCCGGCGGCAGCACATGCCTGTGTGGCACCCCAACGGAGGCCGTGGAGGGTGTACCCGGATGGGTTGGGGCACCCCGAGTGGTGTAATGCGGCACATAGGGCCGTAGTGAGGGTCTTGACTGTGAGTGGGGACCCGTCCGGGGTCATGAAGGCAGGGTCGAGTGGCCAGGGTGAAGTGGCGGTCGAGTAGTGGCTCCAGGCTCGTATGGGGCAGCAGATGGAGGTCGGGATCCGAGGGATCATTATTGCGTATTGGTCGGATCGTGCTCTGGAGGTCTTGGTGGAGCGGACGATGAGGGTCAGGTGGGTCCGGTGGCTGGTGACCTCTTGGAACCTGAGGGTGTGTCCCGGGTCATCGGGGCGGCCCGGGACGAGGAGGTTCCCTTGTCGGAGGAGGGAGAAGTACCCGATGAGGATGGCCGCTGTGAGGAGCTTTGCATTGTTACCAGCCCGACGGAGGAAGGCGGTGATGGCGCGGAGGTCAGTAGGGGTGATGGGAGGGGCCTTTCGAGGCATGTGGTCGGACTCCCGGGTGATCCCTCTTTTAATGATTGTGATGAGGTATGAGTCGAAACCTCTTGTTCGGCCGTCCTTGAGCCTGACCCATGTCCGCGTGGCACTGAGATGGTTCATCACGGCTCCGGGGGAGCGGAGTGATGCGGAGATGGAGGCGAGGTAGGATGCTATGTCGAGCTGTGTCGGACGGATAGGGTCGTAGTCTCTGTCGAGGGAGTGTCTCAGGTAGGTCGTTATCTGGCGTTTTTTGTTTCTCCAGGTGCCCTTCGCGAGGCCGGCTCTGAAGAGGTGGGCGATTCGGTGCTGTTCTTGCTGGTTACCTGGGGAGAGAGAGGCAAATAGTTATCTCTACCCAGGCTATTCGTCTGAGTCGAGTATGGAGGTGCTGTGGACGACGCGCACCCGGAGGAGGTCCATGTCGTCCACGAATCGATCCGCCTTCCGCCTGGCCGCCCGGTCAAAGGGAGCCCTGCTGAGGGCGTCGGCGAATGCGATCTCAGTGCCGGGCTTGTGGACGACGCAGACCTGGCAGGAGTTGAGTGCCGCAAACCTCCACATGGCTCGGGCGCAGGCGCAGAGGGTGGGGTCCCTGTCGGCACCGGATTCTAGTGCGATCTGTGAGGCTTGATTGTCGGTGTTGACGACGACGGCATAGTCCTGGGGGTTGGGCGGAGTGAGGGCGTGTAGTGCGACAACGAGGTTTATCGCCTCGAGCTGTGCGATGTTGTGGCCATCACCGAGGTACTCGGGCTGGTCCTCCTCGGTGATGTACCCTCCTGGGGAGTGCGCTCCTCCAGTGAGGAGGGATGAGTCACACTCGATAACCCAGTCATGTTTGGGTGGTGGGCGGGGGAGGACGATGCCGTTCGAGAGGTGGGCGTACGACTTAAACCACTCGATGTCGAGGGTCATTTCGTATGTGATGGTGTGCTTGCCACTGTAGGGTGCCGCTCTAAGTGCCGCTAGGATACGGTTCATGTATTTCCTCGCCGGGCGGATGCACTTTGCGATGTGTTGTAGTCGAGGGCTTTCCTGGAAGCTTTTGACCCGGGTGTCCAGGTGGCTCATTCGGTGACGACCTCGTTGAGCTTGAGTGCCGGTATGCGCACGGTCATGTCGGTAGAGTCGACCTCGAATCCGAACCACTCGGTCTTTTGGGAAGGTGGGACGCACTTATGCGTGGAGAGCTCGAGCCCTAGATCGGCGGCGAGCTGGACGGCGTCGACATATGCCTCGACTGCCTGGTACTCCGTGGGTGCCGCCCCGACGAAGTCGTCCAGGTAGCATAGGACGAAGTGGCCTTTTTTGCGGAGTAGGTACGTCACGGCGTTGGTGGTCCGTGCGCAGGCCAGGCCAAATGGAGGGGCGATGTCGAAGTAGAGTTCATCAGTTAGTGTGACTCCGAGGAGGGGGACCGAGAGGGGGCAGGTGCGGAGTTGGCGGTAGGCGCGGGCGAGGTCGATCGTCCATATCCAACTTCCTTGTCCGATCCGGGTGACCTCGTCAGTAAGGTTTGTTATATTGGGGAGGGTGTAGGTGACGGGGCGGCCTTGATAGTGGCCTTTCCGTACGCCTGAGTTTACACTAGCTCCCCTGGGGAAGCTAAGGTCGATGATGACCCGGCGCTCGCTGGTGTTCTTCTTTGCCCGGGTCATCATCGGGATGTTTCTTCGCGTATGTATTTTTCAATCCATTGGAGATTCTGGGGGTCCTCGCGATGGTTCGCCCTCGACGGTACTGGGGCCGTGTCTGCAGTATAGTCGACTGGCTGGCCGTATTCAAGGAAGTCGAGGAGCTTGGTGTCATGGTAGTCGGCGAGCAAGTCCCTCCATCGGTCGATCCTGAGGCCCGAGGGGACCGGGATGTGGTTTGGGAGTGCCGTTTCCCTCACCTGGTTGTATATATCTTGATATACCTGGTTGACCCATGCCGCTGCTGCCGATACTGGCCAGATCCTGCCGACTATGGTTTTGTATGACAGTGGGGTGCGGGGGTGGGTTGTATCGGGTGGTGGCCTGGCCACCACAGTCGTCCGTCACATCGTCGATATCTTCTGATGCGTGCGCACGTTGTTGGTAGGTTAGGAGTGCGTCTGGGGGTTCGTCGTCTGTGGCGTGGTGGTTCCTGTGGTCGTTGGTGCGTGTAGAGGCGACAGGCTGAATACACGCGACTGTGGAGCCAGTGGCAAATTGTCGTGTGACAACGTCAGTGGTGGCGGCTGTGGTGGGTCCATGTTGGTGGCGGTGGCTGCCGTCGGAGGTGAAGGGCGTGCCGGTGTGTGTCGGTGTATTGTGTGGTGGGTTGGGCGGGGCGTCGCCTGCGGTCCCTCCTACCCGAGGTGTTCGGGTTGATGGTAGGGTGTGGGTGTCCGCGGGTGTGGGTTGTTGGTAGGCATGGGAGGCGGGGTGGGGCTGAAGACCGGCCGTAGGCAGTGTTGGATGCCTTCCATGCTATCTGCTCCTACCAGGGGTGTTTGTGTTACGGGGGGGTTGTGGGTGGAGTCGTGTGGCGGTTGCCGCCTGTGATGCTTGGTTTATCGGGCGCCGAGTCCGTGGTGTCGGGTAGACGAGCGCCGTAATGGTCATTACGGGGGTCGATAGTGGCAGTGGTGGTGCGTGTCTGGACTGATGTACCATCGGCGGCAGCGTGTGGCCGGATGTTATCGGAGATTGATGGTGTGCCTCTGCTGTGGGTGGTGGAGGTGGAGGCGGTTGGGGAGCCGTGTGAGGAGTCCGACCCCATGTGGTCTTGTGTGGCGGTTGGGTTTGAACGGGGTGGTGAGCTGCTCTCGCGTCTGGCGGGAAAGCTGTCTGTGGTGTCTGGTGACACGGCTGCCTCCACGTGTTGCGGGATTTCCACGTTCCAGTGTCCGATTGGGTTTTGGCGCGTTTGTCATGCCCATATGAGTCTTAGGGCGGGTTGGTGGGTGAGTGGGGGGTCGGGTGCGGCGTGCGTGGCAGAGTGGGGGGTAGTGGTGGTTGTTTGTGGGGGGGCTGGAGGGGGGTTGTGTATGGTGTTGGGGGTTGAATCTGGCTCCACGTGTGTGAGTCTCTCCACACTCCAGGGTTTGATTGTTTTGTGGAGTGTTCGTGTTGCGGAGACTAGTCTCAGGGCGGGTTGTTAGGGGGGTGTGAGGGGGTTGTCGCTCCAGGGTGTGGGATTTTCGGCGCTTTCTTCGGCCTGGCCGGGGCCAATCACTGAAAATCCGTCCTCTGTTCGCCCGTATCGGGTGCCACCGCCTTCCGTTCTGTTTGTCGTCGCTTGTTGTTGCAGTCTTGCTCTTTGTGCGGGTTCGCCTTTTTGTATCTGTTGGCGCACACATGGGCACGGCGGTCACTGCCTGTTCCATGGGAGGTGGAATGGCCGCAATCCGTTCCCCAGTTCGATCTGTGGTAGGGTCTGCCGTTGGTGTCATGGTTGAACTTGGGCCTTTTGTATGGGGTGTTAATCGGTGCTGTCTGTTGTTCGTCGCTCCTGTTCTGGGCGGCACCTGTCGATCGATTCTTTTCTTCTCTTTGGATGCCAGCGAGACATGCTGCACGTTGTAGATCTTTTATGGCTTGTTCGTCTTTCCATCCTTTTGGTAGGCGTCCGTCGTCCACCATGGCGAACACTTTCTCGGACCAGGCAAGACACGTGTCCCACCTCCAGTCGGCGGCCATCTCGAAGATGTCGTCCTGGTGGTCTAGTATGGGTCTGGTCCAGGAGTGCGGCACCTTGGGGTCCTTCCTCATCCGTGCGAGTGCCGCGAAGTACTCATGCCACATGCTCTCGCCTGGCCCTACCTTCCCTTTCTTTTCTTCCCTTATAACGTATGTGTGGGGGAGGAGGTGAGCCTTACCTCGCCTGGTTGTTCGTCCGTCGTACTTGTTGGCTCCTATGATGGCGTCGACCACATCTCGTTGGTCGTCGGCATCGGTGGAGGACGTGGTCGGTGTTCTCGGGGCATGTCGGGATTTCTTTTGGCTCCACCGTTCATGTTCGTCGTGTTCGTCCTTCTTATGTCGTCGGCTTCGTGGGGTTGGTCTCGTTGATCGTCCAGGGGGTGAGCGGTATCGTGGTGAACGGCCATGTGGCGATGGGGACGGGCTGGACCCTGAGGAGTCACGGGTGGCGCGTCGTCTCCGTTTCGTTGTCGATTTGTCGTCCGGTGAGCTGCTCCTCGTGCGTTTGCTCTTGCCTGCTGATTCCAGTGCGTGCAGCCTGTTCGTCACTGTTTTGGCGAGTTCGGCCTGCTGCTGTATAGAGTCGGTCACCGACTGTCTGAGGAGCGATATCTGCGCGGCCGCAGACATTTCGTCGTCACTGTCGTCACGAGACGCTGCTTTAGGAATGGAGACAACAGAGCGGGACTGTCCTCTGGCGCATGGTGTACATTCAGTTGGTGTCGCCGGTGTCGCTGGGTGGCAGCGGCGTGTCTTGATGATTTCCGTGCCGGCATGGTGCTGGTTGTGGTGAACAGTCATGTTGAGGTCTCGGTGAGCAGCCTTGAGGCGTGAGGCGTGAGGCGTGTGGGAGCGAGTTGAGAGTAGGTCTTGTCGGTGTTGTGGCAGGAGGAGAAGTAGCCGAGGTGATGGGGAGGCGGAAGGAATGAAGGGGGGGGGGGGAGGTACCAGCGGCGGGACCAGCGGGGAGGAGGTTGTGGTGGCGGCATCTGGAGGGAGTGGGGTGAAGGAGGGAAGGGAGGCGGTGGCGCCATCTAGGTGGGTGAGGGTGAGGGGAAGGGTGAGTGAGTCGGAGGGGGGGGGGGGGAAGAGGAGGGGGAGGAAGTTGTGTGGGGAGTGGTTGAGGAGTAGGAGGGGCGGTAGGGCCGGGGGAGGGTGGTCGTCCACCTCCCCCGAATTACCCATATTGCCACAGCAATATGGACAATGTGACTGAGTGGGATATCAGGTCATGGTGCTGACGGCCTAGTCTCCCAGTGGGGCAGCGCTATAAAGTAGCCATGAGTGCGCACTGTCACAAGTCGGTACCCATCCTGATATAACCTTAAATGTTGCTAGGATGTAAAACAACAACCAACAAACAAACAACCAAATCGTAACTGATTAATGCAATATGCATGTGTCCTGGTCCCCCCAACAGCATCCCAATCCCCTGGTGCTGACTTGTGGAACTAAAGCTTTAGATTTAGCGAGGGGTGAAAGCAGGGGGTGGGGCTGGGAGGGGGGTCCGGAGCTGCGTGAAGTTGAGGGCCTGGAGTGAATCTGTCGACAGACACTGGGCATTGCACGCGTAAGGAATTCCCAGCACATGTCTTGTGAAATGGCAATGCATGCTGGGTAATCTGAATAGTTCAGGCGCAGAACTCAGTAAACGCCAATCCAAAAATTAGGATAAACATTGGAATGAAACCTTTACCAATTTCATTGTTTTCATTGCTACTTTTTTGGTCATAAGCTCGATCATCATGTCATTTCAAGAAAAGTAGAATTAGTGAGAGATAAAATTATTATTAGGTAACGCTCTTTGATTTTAATTAGGGAGAATTTAATTTATTATTAGGTAACATTCTTTGAGTTTAATTGATGTTTTCGACTGGTGGTTACGGGGTGGTTGGGCCTGTACTCTTGATCTGTGCTGATGGGGTCGTCCGAAGTTTTCAACATTTTCAATGTAGTACAAAGAGTACTACTTTTCCAGACCACCCGACTTGCTACCCGCCACCAGAGCAGTACAGATCAACATTTTACTACAGACCCAGAAAGGGTTGCCAAATGATTTGAAAAGTGGGAGCATTGGCTTGCACTGTGTTGCGCTGTCATAAGCTAAGATTCCTTATACACGGTATGCGGCATGTGGCATGCAAATGTTGTATATGCGGCATGGATATATGCCAACCCCCAACATATGTTGGGGTTTTTCCTCCAAATTTGTGAAGGAACAGTAATGTTTTCTATTGCAAACGCAACAGTATTCGCATTCGCATGCCGCACCGATCGGTCCATGGGTCAATCCATTTGCCGCATTCGCTTTCGCGTTTGCATTCGTATTCGCAATCAGATTCACATTCGGACGTATGGAAGCACCACTATTCGTTTACATGCTTTTTAATTTGTATTCACATTTGCATTTGCATGCCGCATACCACGTATACGGAATCTTAGCTTAACGCTGTCAAAGGATGAATTGAGCATCTGTCTCCTGCATTGGCAGGTCATGGGGTTCGAAACAGATGAATTGAAAATTGTGAATATCACTACTTATCATATTCTAGTGGCATGCACTGACCTCTCAGGCAAGTAACCACATAGACAGGTAGGCAGTGGGTAGGGTGGTGATATCAGGGAGCCTAAGTGGTGTAATGGTTGGCACCCTCGTCCGGAATGCAAATAAATGTGGGTTCGAGAACCGCTCTAGGCACAATATTTCCCATTTTCATCACCCCCATGACCCTGGTTGCCGTGACCATGATCCTGTACAAGCTATGCTCTGTATAGTTGTTGAAACTACTCTGTGTGTGTATGTGTTAGTGCATTGACTATGTATGTACTTGTAAGCATTAAAAGACTTACAATTCCAGGGAGACGAGTGTAGTAGTCTGCACTGACCTCTCAGGCAAGTAACAACATAGACAGGTAAGCGTGGGCAGTGTGGTGATATCAGGGAGCCTAGGTGGTGTAATGGTTGGCACACTCATCCGGAATGCAAATAAATGTGGGTTTGAGTCCCGCTCAAGGCGCAATATTTCCCATTTTCATCAGCCCCATGACACTGGTTGCCCTGATCATGATCCTGTACAAGCTATGCTCTGTATAATTGTTGAAACTACTCTGTGTGTGTATGTGTTAGTGCATTGACTATGTATGTAATTGTAAGCATTAAAAGACTTACAATTCCAGGGAGACGAGTGTAGTGGTCTGCACTGACCTCTCAGGCAAGTAACCACATAGACAGGTAAGCGAGGGCAGTGTGGTGATATCAGGGAGCCTAGGTGGTGTAATGGTTGGCACACTCGTCCGGAATGCAAATAAATGTGGGTTTGAGTCCCGCTCAAGGCGCAATATTTCCCATTTTCATCAGCCCCATGACACTGGTTGCCATGACCATGATCCTGTACAAGCTATGCTCTGTATATTTGTTGAACCCACCCTGTGTATGTATGTGTTAGTGCATTGCCTGTATGTATGTAATTGTAAGCATTAAAAGACTTACAATTCCAGGGAGACGAGTGTAGTAGTCTGCACTGACCTCTCAGGCAGTAACCACATAGACAGGTAGGCGTGGGTAGTGTGGTGATATCAGGGAGCCTAGGTGGTGTAATGGTTGGCACACTGGCGCGGAATGCAAATAAATGTGGGTTCGAGTCCCGCTCAATGTGCAATATTTCCCATTTTCATCACACCTACGACAATATTGTTCGGCTTTACTAGGATAGGGCGGGGATGAGTGGAATGAGGTAGACCAATTGTATGTAATTGAAAATGTCCTTGTTTAGTCAACAAATGTACAAAAATACAAGAACAAAATACCGGAAAGTTCACGTGCAAATCCCTCTAAATCCAAATCCAAAGAGTGCATTACAATTTGTTTAATTCACTTCAGAGTAATTTCAATTTTCACTATTTCCACTTGTCTGGTGATGAAATGGTTATGGAGCAATGAACATAAACATAGGAATATAGAAAAAGAACATTTTGAAGGTTTGATTACACTACCTATCTCAAGTTGTGGATTGTTGTTTACGGGATTTTGCCCTTGAACTCCTCATATCAACATTTTATTAAGAGATAGTAGTCATACTTAACTGGCATCCCTCTCCCCACTACCCTGGTTGTGCACTTTGTATGACAGGGGAGATGTTGAACTATTTGGGTGACCCCCTTAGGGATGAGCAGCTCAAACTGTTAACCGTAGCCAGCACTGAGCAAATAACAGGCCAGGTGGCGCTGTGGCTGAATCTATACAGCGTGGGCCTAGCGTGTGGGAGATCCAGAGTTTGACTCCAACTCGAGTCAAACCACTGACTTACTAAATCGATACTTGTCGCTTCCTAACATGGTGCTTGGCATTAATAGGATTAGATCGCACAAGGACTGGTTAGCTCGGTCTGAGAATGATGTGACTGAGTGGGATATCGAGTCATGCTGCCACCGGCCTGATTTCCCAGTGGGGCAGCACTGTAAACTCGCCATGAGTGTGCACTGTCACAAGTCAGTACCCGTCCTTATATGACATTAGATGTTGCCAGGACGTAGAAGCAACCAACTAACTACCCAGGTGGCGCTGACAACGCCTCCGCCCCCCGCCAGTCAGCCGGTAAACGCCGCCATTACACCTCGACGCGGGTGGCGGCAGCTGACGCACCTGGTGGCTGAAAGAGGAACTAAAGGCATCAATCGCCATAAGTAGGCACCGCTGGGCCCGTCCCCCTCTTTGAGCCACTCCTCATCGGCAGTATTGCACAAGTAGTGAGGAGTAATCCAGTGTAGAAGTGACTGATGTGGATTTCTCTTTTTTGTTTCAGTTTTAAAGTTGCATAGTCCGATGGTTTTGAATTTGTGTATTTTCTTCTGAGATAAATATATTAGATCGATCACTAGTATCTACTTTACATTAGTTTAAAGTTACTTTTATTTTAAATGGTAAACTTTGGAGATATTTTGAGTACAAACATGGAAAATTAGTTTAGGCAAGCTCGCCAATACTCTGACACTATAGACTTCTGCAGTAACAGGTTATGTTAAATTGACTCAGTATTGCCTTCTATGCAGAAACAAATGCTTAATAAGTGCATCAGTATCTACGTTAGATATGTCAAATCAAATCTAGATAATTTGTTTGGTTTTGAAAATGTTATATTTCATCGGACTATGCAGCTTTAAGCAGTGCTGGAGGTATTGCAGGTTTTGAATGGCAGTGTACCATATCGGATGGTTGACTGCGTTGAGCGTCCCGTTTGCATTTGGGTTCGTCATGGGATTTTAATGCGCATGATTGTACCATGGCCAGCTAAGAAGAGTGACCCAATTTACAACATAAACAAGGGGGTATATTACATGGACTTTATGCAACAAAATGTCAATGTATAAAGATAATGTCGAATAAGGTCATCAGATCAAAGTTCATCGAATCAGTCTCTCAACTCTATCGCTTCATCTGTATCTTATTGTAGGGATGGGTGGGCGGCTGAGAAAGCGGGTGGTTGTTGTCGGTCAGGCATCTGGAGGCGGAGGGATGGAAACACATGGACGGCACAGTTCTCAGGGGTAAGAGTGGTTCACGGGAATTGAGGCAGGGGGGTTGTTAGGTGACCGGATCGAACCCAGGTGGCACAACCGGAGCACCATATATATTTATGTGGTGTTCTCTGTGGCTGAGTGGTTAGAGTGTCTGACTTTTTTCTGGTCAGACTCCTAATCTGAAGGTCTGTGGTTTGATCCCCCGTGCCCCCCACCTATGCCAATTTGGATTTCCACCACTGGGGATAACTTACAGCGTCATCAAAGGCAAGTTGGTCTCATACCATGTCTATCTGGTGTGGGAGGTTAAAAATCCCTTGGGTTAGTAAAAGTGTAGGCTCAGGCTTTCTATTGCCAAACTGTCTAATGGTGAAAACAAGTCTATTCAGACTTATCCATGATAAGCAGTATAAATCTTCAAGAAAAAAAAACAAAAAAAAAACACCCTCGTTTGCACGCAAATTACCCATGTTGACAAACGATGAACAATTCAATACTTATCCCTACCGACTCTGGCGCTTGGCAAATGGATAGGGCAAGGACACCTTATTCTATATACCTTTTGTGTAAATAACCCTGAATTGAAAAATGGCTGGAAGACCAGTGCTTCGGCACTGACAAAAGACTTATTCAGCAGAATAAACATATTTACCAAAAAAAATTTAAAAAAAGGAATGGGGAAGACACCATAAGCTTTTGCTATAACATGTTCTATTAAATTAACTCACTATTCCCTTCTATGTGGCAACATATGCTTAATTGCACCAGTACTTAAGTTAGATATGTAAAATCAAATCTAGCTAAGTGTTTTGGTTTTGGAAATTTGATGCTTTATCGGACTATGTACATAGATGCTATTAGGTATATCAAACATAAATATGTATAACTGTAATTCTGCCTCGAAATGTTGGATGGATTTTGTATCGGATGGCATTCATATTCCTGGGATAGACTCTGTTTCGGCGCATAAATCGTTCCCCACGGTCTAAATCGAACGCAGAACGAAGATGGAGTTAGAGGAGAGGAATATTATGTCTGCTATGAGTGTCACTGTCTATCAGAGGGCATGTGCATACTACCAAGAGTGATATCAGCCCCATAACAATGATAAAACCAGACGGATTCTCAAATACTGACGATTGCATTATATAACACACAAACCCCTCGGTAAGATGTACTCCCTTCAGCCGAATATCGGATAAAGCCGCATAATTTGACGTTTCGTTTTCTAGAGTACAGGCCTCGTGTGCGGAAGATCGGGAGTTTGTGAGTTTGGTTCCCGGTCGAGTCAAACCAATGATTTAAAAGTTGATACTTGTCACTTCCTAGCCTGGTGCACAGCATTATTAGGAGAGGGCAAGGACTGGTTAGCCCGGTGTCAGGATAATGTGACTGAGTGGGATATCGGGTCATGATGTCAGCAGCCTGATTTCCCAGTGGGGCAGCACTATAAAATCACCATGAGTGCGTACTGTCACAAGTCGGTACCCGTCCTGATATGACCTTAGATGTTGCTAGGACGTAAAACAACAACAAACAAACTAACTTGATGTACTGTCAACTAAATAATTGTCTAAAATATATGAAGAGTTCAGGCGCAAAACCACGTAACAGCAATCCAAAAATGTAGATTAAATAAAACAAACCTGACAATAATTTTAATTCTCACTAATTCCACGATTTACATAATCCCATGGTTATGGAGTAAAGAACAAAATAGTAGGACTATACAACAATAAAGTTGTTGAGGGTTTGATTAAAATGTTTATCTCCAATTTTGGATTGGCGTAATACGTGGTTTTGCACCTGAACTCTTCAAATATATGCGTATGCCTATCTTCTATATATTGACATGATTTTTAGAATATTTTCTCCAATTTTGTTATTGAGAGATGTTCCGAAAATCAGAGCTTCATACTATATGAAACAGAACAACCTCATTAAAAGGTTGTCCTTTTAGGCGGGCTATCGAATAAACCGGACGAAATATGAGTTACCGTTTTTATATGCACATACTGTAAGTTAAACAATTGGAGACAATGTATATTTATATGATGCTTACACTAGTTACATTTTTTTCAGGAATGTTTCTCCCGCATGTAAAACCAGATAGGATTTGAAATTCAGACTTGATATCATATAATATGGACCACCCTGAAGACCTCAGGCGTAAAACTATATGAACGCCAATCCACAAATGGAGATACATATTATTGAGAATTAAAAATATGGTCAGGTAACAAATTTGTATTTAAACTACATCATTGGATTGGTGTTTACATGTTTTTGCGTCTGAACCCTTTTCCACATTGCATAATACAAACTAAATAATGCTATGAAATATATATTTATATGTTATATATAGCATTGTTCATGTTGGTTCCTCAACATGGATAATGTGCATGCAAATGAGGGACTGCTGCGGTGTCGCCACCTGGGTTGGATCCCCGCTGCTCTCCACACACCCTGCTGGACCAAAGGCGAACCAATCTCATGCCGCGAGATAGGGTGATGTCATTTACTGTCAATGACGAACCCGCCAGGCCTGCCTCCACTACTATGCCTCCAGATGCCGGACCAAGCACCACTACCAGCTTTACTCAGCTACCCACCTACCCCTACAATCGGAATGAACACTTAACGAGTAGGGTTGAGACGATGAAATAATGACTGATGACACAATTTGACATTTTACCTTTTAACTCTTTGTGCTATGTGACCCTTGCCTGAAAATAAAATTCAATGTCATAAGTTCCTTCTTCGCGTTGTGAATTATGATGCTTACAGTAGTTTATGCAATTTTGCTACCTTGTATCATTTTCATCGTGCAGTATATATATATATTTCCAGTGTTGCATATAAGGAAATACTCCAACGGACAGGGCTGCCCTCTATGGAAGATCTTCTGATCAAAAAGAATCTCAGGTGGACTGGACACCTCATGAGGATGTCATCAGACAGGCTACCAAAGCAGATCCTCTACTCTCAACTGTCTTCTGGTTACAGAAAGAGAGGGCACCCTCATCTCCGGTTCAAGGATACCATCAAGAGAAACTTGAAGCTAAGATACATTAAGACCGACTCGTGGACATCACGTTCACAGCAGAGAGCTAAATGGAGAGCAGCAGTCAAGTAATGAAAGCAGTCATTGTGGCATCGCGACTGACAGAAGATGATGAGGATGATGACAGTTTAATCACTATATCCTATCTAACTGTCCCTGTGTAGTTACAGTATTGGCCACACTGGCGCCACCCGTGGGGGAGATCTAAGCACTTTATGGAGGCTGAATATGGCCATTATCGCCTATAGATCCGTTTGGACGGTCAAATATATTACAGAATAGTCATATAAGAAAATGACAGAAATTCAAAATCACCAGACTATACAACTTTAACGATAACTCACACCCAGTGAGCTGCACAGCAAGAGTTTTGAGTGGGCAGCGATGAGAGCAAGGGAAAGGGGGAGGGGCAGGGGGGAGGGGGGCGAGTTGGGGCATTAAGAAGGGGTGGGGCTGGGAGAGCTGGCATCCGTATCCACGCCAGCAGATGTCGTTGCCGGGCAATAACACGGTGATGTAAACAGACTATTACATCTGTGCAGTCTCAGCCGGCGATGTGCCACAAAAAGAGGTCGACAGCCCCATCCACCGTAAATCAGTGACGGTCAGCAAGAGGAGAGGGGCCGGGGAGGGGGGTCTGTTCCGCAGAATGACTCACGCCTCCTCGTGTTTGTAATTCATTTATCCGTGTGATTCTGACTCATCCTTCTGGGTGATTCTGACTCGTCCCTCCGTGCGGTTTCTGACTCATCCTTATGGGTGATTCTGACTCGTCCCTCCGTGCGGTTCTGACTCATCCATCTGGGTGATTCTGACTCGTCCCTCCGTGCGGTTCTGACTCATCCATCTGGGTGATTCTGACTCGTCCCTCCGTGCGGTTCTGACTCATCCATCTGGGTGATTCTGACTCATCCCTCCGTGGGGTTCTGAGTCATCCTTCTTGGTTATTCTGACTCATCCCTCCGTGCAGTTCTGACTCATCCTTCTCGGTGATTCTGACTCGTCCCTCCGTGCGGTTCTGACTCATCATTGTTGGTTGTTCTGACTTGTCCCTCCGTGCGGTGCTAACTCATCCATCTGGGTGATTCTGACTCATCCCTCCGTGTGGTTCTGAGTCATCCTTCTGGGTGATTCTGACTCCTCCCTCCATGCGGTTCTGACTCAGCCTTCTGGGTGGTTCTACTCGTCCCTCCGTGCGGTTCTGACTCATCCATATGGGTGATTCTGGATCGTCCCTCCGTGCGGTTTCTGACTCATCCATCTGGGTGATTCTGACTCATTTCTCCGTGCGGTTCTGACTCATCCCTCTGTGTGGTTCTGAGTCATCCATCTGGGTGAGTGTGACTCATCCCTCCGTGTGGTTCTGAGTCATCCTTCTGGGTGATTCTGACTCGTCCCTCTGTGCAGTTCTGACTTATCATTATTAGTTGTTCTGACAACTTCCTCCGTGCGGTGCTGACTCATCCATCTGGGTGATTCTGACTCATCCCTCCGTGTGGTTCTGAGTCATCCTTCTGGGTGATTCTGACTCGTCCCTCCGTGCGGTTCTGACTCATCATTATTGGTTGTTCTGACTCGTCCCTCCGTGCGGTGCTGACTCATCCATCCGGCTGATTCTGACTCATCCCTCCATGCGGTTCTGAGTCATCCCTCCATGCGGTTCTGAGTCATCCTTCTTGGTAATTCTGACTCATCCTTCCGTGCAGTTCTGACTCATCCTTCTGGGTGATTCTGACTCGTCCCTCCGTGTGGTTTCTGACTCATCATTCTGGGTGGTTCTGACTCATCCCTGCTTGTGGTCCTGAGTCGTCTTTTCTTGTAGTTCTGACTCATCTCCATAGGATCTTCTCACTCATCCCTTCCCATGGTGCTGACTCATCATTGCTGGGTATCCCGACTCTTCTGTTCTAGTAGGTCTGACGTATCCTTGATGGTTGTTCTGACCCATGCTTCCGGGTGGTTCTGACTCATCCCTGCTGGCGTTCCTGACTCGTCTATTCTGATAGTTTCTGCTCATCTTGCTATGCTCTTCTGACTGATTCCTCCCTATGGTGCTGACTCATCATTGCTGGGATCCAGAATCTTCTTTTGTAGTAGTTCTGACGCATACCTGCTGGTGGTTCTGACTCATCTTTCTTGTTGGTTCTGACTCATCCCAGGTGGCGTTCCTGACTCATCTATTCTAGTAGTTCTGGTTCATCTCCCTAGGATGTTCTGACTCTGTTTTGCTGACTCCTTATTGCTGGGGATCCTGACCTATCTGCTGTGGTAGTTCTGACTCATGTTTCCTGCTCGTGGTTCTGACTCATTATTCCTGCTGGTTCTGGCTCATACTTGTGGGCGTTCATAACTCATCTCTTCAAGTATATCTGACTCATCTCCCTAGGAGTTTTTGACTGATCCACCCTGTTGGTTCTGACTCATCTCTGCTGGCGTTCCTGAATAATATACTCTAGTAGATCTAACTACTTTATTCTAATACTTCTGACTCATCCCCGTGGGATATTCTGACTCATCACACATTTTAATTCTCACTCATGTTTCCTTGTTGGCGTTCCTGATAGATGTATTGTGAGAATTCTGGCTATAGCAGGTATTGCAATACCTCAGGGAGTTTGATGCCCCTGCCCTGCAGAGTTGTAAACCACTGCCTTGTGGTACAGTTTCTTGACAGAACCGAAGGCTAAGGGAGCAAACGCTGAACAGAAAACCATGTCACTGTGGCACCATCAAGGGTGGTTGATGTATGGAACTCCCAACATCTCCCGACCAGACACTGCAGGGAGAAATAGTTTTGCGCCTGTCTGGACATGTTCTTGCCAGTGTGAGACCTCTATTTGCTCCCCAAGAGAGTGCCGCTGGTAACTTGCAAAAGCCAGCAGCACTTCAACACTTTTGCAGACAGCTTTCATGAAATGTACAACCACACAAAAAAAGTCAAGTAATGAAAGCAGTCTTTGTTGCATCGCGACCGACAGCATGATGATGATGATGAAGAGTTCTGACTCATCTCCCTCATAGCTTCTGACTCATCCGTCCTTTTGGTCCTAACCCATCCCTGCCAGGGAATCTCCAATCACACAAGTTGGTAAGTCAGGTAAGCGTAGAATTTTATCAGCTCACACAATCCATTCTTTGTTAATCTATGTTGCATGACACTCATCAAACTGGTTTGCTTCGTGTCCGGATAATTTGACTGAGTGTGATATCAGCTCATGGTGCTGGCAGCCTGGTCCTCCAGTGGGGCAGCACATTAAAGTCGGCATGAGTGTGCACTGTCACAAGTGGGTACCCATCCTGGTATGACATTAGATGTTGCCAGGATGTAAAACTCCAGCAACCAACCAACCAACGCTAGGTTTATAATGGTTACCAAATTGCTGTAACCATTGCGATGGAGAAGGCATTTTATTAAAGGGTGCATGGGGTTAAATATTGAACACCTTTACCAGCTCAACGTGTACACTCGTGTAAGCGGTTGTTGGCGCTGTGAATGCACATAAATAGGACTACTACTCTGAGAAAAGAGTTTCTCAATTGGCTGGTTTCCTTTTCATTCACGTTCCATCAGAACATCATGGTGAAATGAATTGAGGCAATGAAAACATTAGGATTAATGTGCAATCTCTACATGGAATAATTGCACCATTTTGACAAATTATTCTAGCGGGAATTTTCTGCTCCGAAATGGAAATACAAAATTATGTTCATGAACTGGAATCGACGAAGATTAATCTATAAACAATAAAATCATGTTTAAGTTATCGTTATTAAAAGTTTGAAAAGAAGGTACAGTTTTTGGTTACAAGTTTCTACAAATCCAGTTTCTTGGTTTGTGTGTGTGTTTTTCTTTGTTGTCTTTATTTTGTTGTTGCTTTGGTAGGAGTTACTTTGGTAAGCTGAATTATTTCATCATATTCCGCACGTACCTCTAATCTTGAAGGAAGACTTGATTAAATAATGATATTATATAAGAATATTAACTCAAATCAAAGCATTCTGGGGCAACTATCTTAGTTTTGGGATGTTTTCATAATGGAATATATCACCAGAAAGCAATTACATCTAAATACCTGAATACACACAGCCAATTTAGTTTGGAAATAAGATAGTAAATTAGCAATGAATATTAAGAAATATTTCATTACTTTGCATCAAATGGCTAGATACCAGAACAGCCCATGCAACTACTGTGTTTGTATAGCATTG
>JASIRB010000355.1:0-24989 GCA_030323885.1 Branchipolynoe longqiensis
AAATATCACATTTTCAAAACCAAAATAATTATCTAAATTTGCTTCTACATTTTTAACTTAGATACTGATGCACTTATTATGCGTATGTTACCACATAGAAGGGAAAACCGAATCAATTTAATAGGACCTGTCACTGCAGAAGTCTATGCTGTCAGAGATTATGGCGTGCTTGCCAACAATTAATATTACATGGTTGCCTTTCAAATGATTCCAAAGTTAGCCATTTAAAATACAAGTTACTTCAAACTAAGATAAGGTAGATTATAACAATCAATTCACTATATTTATCTCGAAAAAATGAC
Organism: Branchipolynoe longqiensis; assembly: GCA_030323885.1. NCBI lineage: Eukaryota > Metazoa > Annelida > Polychaeta > Phyllodocida > Polynoidae > Branchipolynoe > Branchipolynoe longqiensis. The sequence continues at coordinate 303 of JASIRB010000355.1, forward strand.
AGAAGTTCAAAACCATCGGACTATGCAACTTTAAAGTGCAAATGCTACACACTGGTTTAGTATTATTATTAGTAATTGCTTTGCAATCCACATCAGAAACATATGAGGTCACCCACGTCCTGTTTGCTAGTCGTTTAATGGTTAATTTGGGGTGTTGATGTTAATGTTTCGTTAGTGAACTGCCCCCAGTGGCGTCTCAGTGCCCACACGGTGAGACGCTGACATTGGAGCCCTCCTCGGGGGTGTCCCTCAGTACTCCACGGCTCAACTTAAAAGGCAGGGCGGGGTTGCACCCTGTGTAACTCCAGCCGGACAAGGCACCTTCAGCACGTGGATAAATAAGCCCCCTCCCCTTCTCCTCCCCACCACTTCCCCTCTCCGTCCCTCCCTCTCCATCCACCCTCCTAAGCACCTCCTCCTCCTCCCCCCTTCCTCCCCCTCCTCCTTCCCCTCAACCCCTCCTCCCCCTCGTCCTCCCACTCCTCCTCCTCTCCTGTGAGTGCCGAGTGAGTGCCGAATGAATGCCGAGTGAGTGCCGAGTGAGTACCAAGTGAATGCCGAGTGAAAGCCGAATGAGTACCGAGTGAAAGCCAAATGAGTATCGAGTGAAAGGCGAGTGAGTATCGAGTGAATGCCGAGTGAGTGCCGAGTGAGTGCCGAGTGAGTGCCGAGTGAGTGTCGAGTAAGTTCAGATTGAACGCCGAGTGACAGTTGAGTGAGAGCCGAGTGAGTGCCGAGTGAGTACCGAGTGACAGTCGAGTGACAGTCGAGTGACAGTCGAGTGAGTGCCGACTGAGTGCCGAGGGAAATCCCAGTGAGTCCTGAGGGCCGAGAACTGAGTGTCCAGATTGCCCCCCTGACAAAGATCTACTTCTCCCTAGCACTTAGTCGATCAGCACTCTCGCCCCCTCGAAACTTCAAAACAGAGAACACTAGCCTTATGTCCACTCTAAAACCATGAACAAGAAACACAATGGCAAATTCCATTTGCCAAAAATTGGGACAATTGATCTGGGATCAAAATGTGCATAGCCATATATTTGTTCTAGTGATTTCATTTGGTGTTGACTTATTTGGCTGGTTATCTCTCAGATGAATATTAATATTTGGGTTATTTATTTCAGCCCATTTTTCTGGTTCTTTATTTCTGAATTATTTATTTCCTAAGCATTTATTTATTTTGGATTATTTAATGCATGTCTATATATATTGTGATTATGTGATGGCCCGGTTTAAATGTTGGGGGGAAATGATTGTATGTTTATTAATACTTATGTAGTAATATTGTTTAGCTTTGATTCTTTGTTGTGTTACTTATAGCATAGTATTTATTTTTGTGAATATCTACATGCTTTCTGGTTATTTACACTTTGATTATTTTTCTATTCAATAATTCATTGGTGGGTATTTATTATGTGTTAGTTTTTGCTCGCTCTTGTGGTTACTTTAATAATTTGAAGAATGGCTTAAAGAATGATTATTCTTGGTAATTTGTATCCATGAGGTGGGTTAGTAGGCCGTCAGTAACTTTGACTGGACGCTTTGGCCGAATCAGTAGAACACAGGCTTCCCATGCGGAAGGTCGGGAGTTCGAAAAATGTCCACATTAAGCCAATGACTTATAAAATTGATACTTGTCACTACCTAGCCTGGTGCTCAGTATTAAAAGGATATGACAAGGACTAATTGGCAGTGCATCAGGATAATTGTGACTACGTTGGATATCAGGTATTGTGCCGATGGCCTGGTCTCTCCGTGGGGCAGTCCTTTGTCCAATTAGCTGTTTGTAGGGGAAAGGGCTTCAATTGTACCCTTTGCCCAATTAGTTGTTTGTAGGAGAAAGGGCTTGACTTCTACCCTTTGTCCAATTAGTTGTTTGTAGGGGGAAAGGGCTTCACTCGTATCCTTTGTCCAAATAGTTTTGTTGTAGTGGGAAAGGGCTTCACTTGTATCCTTAACTATGGGAGTGGCACTGGTGGTGTTTAGGGATGGTGTGTGGGGGTTTGAAGGTGTAGCAGCAGTGTAGGGGAGTCGGTGACTGAGGGTGTGGGAGTGGTGGAGAGTCGGTGGGTGGGGGTGTGGGAGTGGTGGGGAGTCGGTGAGTGAGGGTGTGGGGAGTGGTGGGGAGTCGGTGGGGTGGGGGTCTGGGAGTGAGGGGGACGGGGAGCGGTGAGTGAGGGTGTGGGAGTGGTGGGGAGTCGGTGGGTGGGGTGTGTGGGAATGTGGGGTGGTGGGGAGTCGGTGAGTGGGGGGGTGTGGGAGTGGTGGGGAGTCGGTGAGTGGGGTGTGGGAGTGGTGGGGAGTCGGTGGGTGGGGGTGTGGGAGTGGTGGAGAGTCGGTGAGTGAGGGTGTGGGAGTGGTGGGGAGTCGGTGAATGAGGGTGGGAGTGGGGGAGTGGAGGGTGGGGAGTGGGGGGTGGGTAGGGGTGTGGGAGTGGGGGGAGTGGGGGGGTGGGGTGGGGGTGATGTGGGTGGGGAGGGTGGGAGTGGGGGGTGGGGGTGGTGGGGAGGGGGTGGGTGGGGGGGGTGGGGGTGGTGGGGGTGGGGGGGTGGGGGGGGGGGGGTGGGTGGGTGGGGGGTGGGGGGGGTGGGGGGGGGGTGGGGGGGGGGGGGGGTGGGGGTGGGGTGGGGGGGGGGTGGGGGGGGGGGGGGTGGGGGGGGTGGGTGGGGGGGGGGTGGGGGGGGTGGGGGTGGTGGGGGGGTGGGTGGGGGGGGGTGTGGGGGGGGTGGGGGGGGGGGGTGGGGGTGGGGGGGGTGGGGGGGGGGTGGGGTGGGGGGGGGGGGGGGTGGGGGGGGGGGGGGGGGGTGGTGGGGGTGGGGTGGGGTGGGGGGTGGGGGGGTGGTGGGGGGGGGGGTGGGGGGGGGGGGGTGGGGGGGGGGGGGGGGGTGGGGGTGGGGGTGTGGGGGGGGTGGTGGGGTGGGGTGGGGGGTGGGGGGGGGGGGTGGGGGGGTGGGGGGGGGGGGGGGTGGGGGGGTGGGTGGGTGGTGGGGTGGGGGGGGGGGGGTGGGGTGGGGGTGGGGGGGTGGGGGGGTGGGGGGGGTGGGGTGGGTGGGGGGTGGGTGGGGGGTGGGGGTGGGTGGGGGGTGGGGGGTGGTGGGGGGTGGGTGGGGGTGGGGGGGTGGGGGGTGGGTGGGGGGGGGGGGTGGGGGGGTGGGGGGGTGGTGGGGGGGTGGGGGGTGGTGGGGGGGGGTGGGGGGGGGGTGGGTGGGGGGGTGGGGGGGTGGGGGGTGGTGGGGTGGGGGGTGGGGGTGGGGGGGTGGGGGGGTGGGGGGGTGGGGGGTGGGGTGGGGGTGGGGGGGGGGGGTGGTGGGGGGGTGGGGGTGGGGGGTGGGGGGGGTGGGGGGGTGGGGGGGGGGGGGGTGGGGTGGGGGGGGTGGTGGGGGTGGGGGGGTGGGGGGGGGTGGGTGGTGGGGGGGGGGTGGGGGTGGGGGGGGGGGGGGGTGGGTGGGGGTGGGGGGTGGGGGGGTGGGGGTGGGGGTGGGGGGGTGGGGGTGGGGGGGGGGTGGGTGGGGGGGTGGGGAGTGTGGGGGGTGGGGTGGGGGGGGGAGGGGGGGTGGGGGTGGGGGGGGGGGTGGGGGGGGGTGGTGGGGTGGGGGTGGTGGGGGTGGGGGGGGTGGGGGGGGGTGGGGGGGTGGGGGGGGGGTGGGTGGGGGGGGGGGTGGGGGGGGTGGGGGTGGGGGGGTGGGGGTGGGGTGGGGGGTGGGGGGTGGGGGGGGGGGTGGGGGGGGGTGTGGGGGGGGGGGTGGGTGGGTGGGGGGGGGGGTGGGGGTGGGGGAGGGGGGGGGTGGGGGGTGGGGGGTGGGGTGGGGGGGGGTGGGGGGGTGGGGTGGGGGGGGGGGGGGGGGTGGGGGGGTGTGGGGTGGGGGGGGGTGGGGTGGGGGTGGGGGGGGGGGTGGGTGGGGGTGGGGGGGTGGGGGGGGGGGGGTGGGGTGGTGGGGGGTGGGGTGGGGGGGGGTGGGGTGGGGGGGTGGGGTGGGGGGGGGGGGGTGGGGTGGGTGGGGGGGGTGGGGTGTGGGGGGTGGGGGTGGGGGGTGGGGGGGGGTGGGGGTGGGTGGGGTGGGGGGGTGGGGGGGGGGTGGGTGGGGTGGGGGGTGGGGGGGGAGGGGGGGGTGGGTGGGTGGGGGTGGTGGGGGGGGTGGGGGGTGGGGGGTGGGGGGGGGGGGGTGGGTGGGGGGGTGTGGGGTGGGGGGGGTGGGGGTGGGGTGGGGGGGGTGGGGGGTGTGGGGGGGTGGGGTGGGTGGGGGGGTGGGGGGGGGTGGGGGGGGGTGGGGGGGGTGGGGGGTGGGGTGGTGGGGGTGGGGGTGGGGGTGGGGGGGTGGGGTGGGTGGGGGGGTGGGGGGGTGGGGGGTGGGGGGGGGGTGGGGGTGGGGAGGGGTGTGGGGGCGGTGGGTGGGGGGTGGGGGTGGGGGGGGGTGGGGGGGTGGGGTGTGGGGGGTGGGGGGGGGTGGGGGGGGGGGTGGGTGGGTGGGGGTGGGGGTGGGGGGGGTGGGGTGGGTGGGGGTGGGGGGGGGGGTGTGGGGGGGGGTGGGGGGGTGGGGTGGGGGGTGGTGGGGTGGTGGGGTGTGGGGGGTGGGGTGTGGGGGGTGGGTGGGGGGGGGTGGGTGGGGGTGTGGGGTGGTGGGGGGTGGGTGGGTGGGGGGTGGGGTGGGGGGGCGGTGGTGTGGGGGGTGGGGTGGGGGGGGTGGGGGTGGTGGGGGGTGGGGGGGTGGGTGGTGGGGGTGGGGGGTGGGGGTGGGGGTGGTGGGGTGGGTGGTGGGGTGGGGGGGGTGGGGGTGGTGGGGGGGGGGGTGGGGGGGGGGGGGTGGGGTGGGTGGGGGGTGGGTGGGTGGGGGGTGGGGGGGGGGGGGGTGGGTGGGTGGGTGGGGGGGTGGGGGTGGGGGGTGTGGTGGGGGTGGGGGTGGGGGGTGGGTGGTGGGGGGTTGGGGGTGGTGGGGGTGGTGGGGGTGGGGAGGGGGGGGTGGTGTGGGGTGGTGGGGGTGGGTTGGTGGGGGGGGGGGTGGTGTGGGGGGTGTGAGTGTGGAGGGTCGGGGTGGTTGGTGGTTAGGAGGGTGGAGGTGTGGACAATGTGAGTGTGGAGAGTCGGGGTGGTTGGTGGTTAGGAGGGTGGAGGTGGGGTGGTGTGGGTGTGGCGGGTCGGGGTGGTTGGTGGTTAGGAGGGGAGTGTGGGTAGTGTGGGTCTGGGGGTTCGGGGTGGTTGGTGGTTAGGAGGGTGGAGGTGTGGGTAGTGTGGGTGAGGAGGGTCGGGGTGGTTGGTGGTTAGTGTTATGTATGGTGTTATCTGCAGGGCAGCGGCGCGACGGCCGGGACCGAGCAGAGCGGAGGAACCAGTGTAGTGGTATCGCACGGACTGAATAAAGCATTAAGTAACTAGACCTCAACGTGTGCAGTCGTTGGTCGCTTAATCGCATTACATGGTGTCAGACGTGGAACCTTAGACGGCCATGTCACTACCAGGGTTGAAGCCTCCCGGCCCGTTGAATTTGGAGGAAAACATTTCCGCGAATTGGAAGACATGGCTGCATGCTTTCAATATATACGCCTCCGCAGCAGGAGTCCAAAGCAGGAGCGAAAAAGTTCAGTGTTCGGTATTCCTGCATGTCGCCGGAACCGAGGCGCAGAAACTACATCAATCGATGAGGTTTACCGCCGCCGAGCAAGACAGACTACAACCGCTAAAGGAGGCATTCCGGGCTTACTGTGAGGGCAAAACCAACATCACGGTAACCCGGTACAAATTCAACACCTATAACCAGGGCCAACAGTCAATGGACGCGTACATCCGGGAGTTGAAACACCGAGTTGGCCTATGTGAGTACGATGCACTAGAGGAATCCCTGTTACGGGACAGACTGGTAAGCGGTATCAGGTGCGACAAGCTGAGAGATCGCTTACTCCAGACACCAAAACTGACTTTACAAACATGTGAGGAAATGTGCCGTCTAAGCGAACACCAAGCCAACCAGTTATCCGCCGGGAACACGACCGACTACACGCTGGATGCTATACAACAGCGCGAGTCGGCACGCCGGCAGTTCCAACCATCAGGAGGCCGCCAACAATCCTACCGGCAACCCGCCGCGAGGGGCGGTCAACAAAGCCGAAATGCAGCCAGCCAACCGAGATGCGGCTGGTGTGGCTACTCACATCGCTCCGACCGAGACGCTTGCCCGGCCAGAGGAAAGACGTGTGATGTCTGCAGCAAGGTCGGTCATTTCGCAAAGGTGTGCCGAAGCAAAACATCAACGGTCAACGAGATTACGGTGGGACACGCAGACAACGATGATGAGTGGCAGGGCGACCAGGATGACACAGACCTGTTCGTGGGCGAGATGTCTGAGGATGCGCAGGATCGGGATCAGTTATGGTACGAGACCATACCTGTAGGAGGGCGTGACATCCGTTTCAAGCTAGACACCGGCTCGGAAGCCAACATCATCCCCAGAGACGCCTTCACAGGGCTGCACGCAGAGCTCAACCAGGCCAAGTGCCGCCTGGTAACGTACTCAGGGGAAAGGATCACACCTCTGGGTCAGGTGGAGCTACAGGTGAGGGACCACCTGTTGCTATTCCACATAACAAGCAGCAGATGTGCCATCCTCGGGAAAGACGCGTGCGTCCGCCTACATCTACTCTCCCGCCTAGACAGCATCAGTGCAGAACACGACGAACAAGCAATGAACATGGTAAAAGAATTTAATGACGTCTTTACTGGGCTGGGGACAATTAAGGTAGATGCGAAAATTCACATTGACAAACATGTACCTCCCGTGGTGGATCCTCCGAGAAGGATTCCACATGCCATTGAGGATCAAGTCAGAAAAGAGCTGGACAGGATGTTGCATTTGGGGGTTATCGTAGAAGAGACTGAGCCGACCCCATGGGTTAATTCTATAACGATAGTGAAGAAAAACGATAAAATCCGCATATGTTTAGACCCCACCAAATTGAACAAAGCCATAGAGCGGGGTCCCTACCCAACTAGAACGATCGAGGAAGTGGTAGCTAAATTAAATGGGGCAAAATACTTTTCGGTGGTAGATGCAAAAAGCGGCTATTGGCAAATTCAACTCGACACGGAAAGCTCAAAGCTTTGTACGTTTAACACGCCATGGGGAAGGTTCCGATACACCAGACTACCGTTCGGTATAAAGACAGCTGGGGACATATTCATATATGAAATGAATAAGATCCTACATGGACTAAAAGGGGTGAACGTTGTAACGGACGACATTCTCGTCTACGGCAGTACAGTCCAGGAACACAATGACAATTTGCGTGCCGTGCTCGAGAGAGCAAGGCAGGTCAATTTGAGACTAAACCCAGACAAGTCATCCGTATGTCAGACCAGTGTCAAGTATGTGGGTCATGTCATTTCAGCGAAAGGGATAAACCCAAACACCGAAAGGGTACAGGCCATAAACGACATGCCAACACCAGGAAACAAACAGGCAGTACAGCGTTTCTTGGGCATGATCGCGTATGTGGCAAAATTCGTCCCCAATCTAGCACAAATTACAAAACCGCTACGAGTACTGACCCAGAAAGAAACAGCATGGCATTGGGAGGAACATCACGACAAAGCATTCCAGAAACTGAAAACAATGATCACACACGCCCCCATTCTGCGATTTTACGACGTGAGCAAAGTGATCACGCTCCAGGTAGATGCGTCAAAGTCAGGACTAGGTGCAGCCCTGCTGCAGGAAGGCCAACCCATTGCCATGGCGTCTAAAGCCCTCGATGACACCCAAAGTAGCTATGCCGTTATCGAGAAGGAGCTTTTGGCCATATGTTTCGGTTGTACGAAATTTCATAACTATCTATTCGGGAAAAAGGTCAGAGTAGAAACGGACCACAAACCACTCGTGTCAATAGTAAATAAGCCCCTACACCAATTGTCCGCTAGGATGCAACGCATGCGCATGAGATTGCAAAACTACGACCTAGAATTGGTATATGTCAAAGGCAGTGAAATGTTCGTTGCAGATGCGCTCTCCAGAGAACACACCACCAGGACTGAGCCAGATAACCTGTTCGACAACGAAATCAGCGTCGCCGCAATAGAAGTGGTGAAAGGCTGCCTGCAGGACATCAAGGCAGAAACTACAGCAGATCCAACTCTAACTGAAATAGGGCGACTGGTGGACAACGGTTGGCCTGAGGACAAAAAACTAATGCAAAAATGTGCAACACCATTTCACACGTTCAGACATGACATAACGAGACAAGGGGAGCTCTTACTAAAGGGAAACAGAATCATCATACCCCAAAAATTGCACAAAACAATGCTAGAAAAGTTACACGAAACTCACCAAGGGATCATAAAAAGCAAAAGGTTGGCCAGGGAACACATATTTTGGCCGGGAATGCAAACACAATTAGAAGATATCATTCAAAGATGCACGCTATGTCAGCAATATAGAAACAGACAGCACAGGGAACCCCTAACACCACACGACATACCACGCATGCCATTCAATAAAATCGGGGCAGATCTGTTCCAGGTCAGGGATCAACACTACCTGATATTAGTGGACTACTTTTCGAAATATCCTGAAGTCATTGAGTTACAGTCAACAACGAGTAAATCAATCATAAGGGCCATGCAACAAACATTCGGGAGACATGGGATCCCAGCCACCGTGGTATCCGACAATGGGCCACAATTTGCTAGCGCTGACTACAAAGAATTTGCACATGAATATGGGTTCGAAACAAAGTTCTCCAGCCCCCACTATCCACAAAGCAATGGCCAGGCCGAAAGACACATACAAACGATAAAAACAATGATAAAAAAAGCTAATCACGAAAACAAAGATTACAACCTTTTCCTATTAAACTTTCGAAACACACCTCTCGTAGGTTTAGAAGCATCACCCGCGCAGCTCTTAATGAGCAGAAAGTTGCGTTCAAAACTACCGTCTACAGACAGACAGTTGAAAGCCAAAACGGTGAGAGTAAAGCAAAGCCAGATCGAAAAGGTACAAAATAACCAAAAGAAATTTGTTGACCGCCACGCGGGACGAAAATTCATCGAGTTGAAACCTGGCGCGCATGTTCAGTACAGAACACACAAAGAAAGTTGGGCACCGGGTAGAATTTCAAAAGGAGTAGGAGAAGCATCACGGAATTATGAAATTCGAAACGAACAAAACCACACGGTTAAAAGAAACAGGAAACATATATTTCCGACACCAACCACAACCAACAAACACAAACACAGAAACCGAAACCCAAATACAGACAACGCGCAACCTAACTATGTAACTCGCAGCGGCAGAGAAGTAAGACCGGTGAGAAGATTAGCCTATCAGTAAGGCACAGTAAATTAGTACATAAACTATTAACATAGTCGAAATAAACACATAGAGCAGGTTGTAACATCAACACAGTGCAGGTCGAAGATAAAGTTCATGAGATAACCAGGAAAAGCGTGTGAACGGCACGAGCCCTAGTAAATGAGTAAGAAAGGTCAGGCCGCAGGGCCACATCAAAGAAAAGATAAGAAACCAAGACATGAGTAATGGCGTGGCAGCTAATCGCTGGAAAGGACACACGTGATAAAATCATCTGGTCATAACATAGTCCATGCATGCTCATATCTCAACGAGAAAACAAACAATTAAATAATTGTATTGCTTAAAGAGCCAATGCCAATAACATGTTCACAGATTGTGTCATAAACTGTAAACCATTGTATATGTACTTATCTAAATGTCATTTGGGAAGGGGGAGGTGTGTGCGGGCCAGTTGAACCAAGCTGGTATGAACGGTATGAGATCAGACCGCACAAACTAACAAACTGTACGGTCTGTCGACCGAAAGGACACAACAAACTCAAACTAGCCAGCACAAAGACTGCGAGATACATACCGCAAACTAAGGCAACGTGCAAAGACAGTAGAAGGCGCACAACAAATCCTAAATGAAAATACTTAACGGGCTGTCACATGTCAGTCAAATTGCATTGTATTTTATTCCAGAATTACATCATGTTGTTTCTCCATATGAAAGGGAGATGTTATGTATGGTGTTATCTGCAGGGCAGCGGCGCGACGGCCGGGACCGAGCAGAGCGGAGGAACCAGTGTAGTGGTATCGCACGGACTGAATAAAGCATTAAGTAACTAGACCTCAACGTGTGCAGTCGTTGGTCGCTTAATCGCATTACAGTTAGGAGGGTGTAGGTCTGGACAGTGTGGGTGAGGAGGGTCGGAGTGGTTGGTGGTTCGGAGGGTGGAGGTGTGGACAGTGTGAGTGTGGAGGTTCGGGGTGGTTGGTGGTTAGGAGGGTGGTGGTGTGGGTAGTGTGAGTGTGGAGGGTCGGAGTGGTTGGTGGTTAGGAGGGTGGTGGTGTGGGTAGTGTGAGTGTGGAGGGTCGGAGTGGTTGGTGGTTAGGAGGGTGGTGGTGTGGGTAGTGTGAGTGTGGAGGGTCGGGGTGGTTGGTGGTTAGGAGGGTGGAGGTGTGGACAGTGTGGGTGTGGAGGGTCGGGGTGGTTGGTGGTTAGGAGGGTGGAAGTGTGGACAGTGTGAGTGTGGAGGGTCGGGGTGGTTGGTGGTTAGGAGGGTGGAGGTGTGGGTGGTGTGGGTGTGGCGGGTCGGGGTGGTTGGTGGTTAGGAGGGTGGTGGTGTGGACAGTGTGAGTGTGGAGGGTCGGGGTGGTTGGTGGTTAGGAGGGTGGAGGTGTGGACAGTGTGAGTGTGGAGAGTCGGGGTGGTTGGTGGTTAGGAGGGTGGAGGTGTGGGTGGTGTGGGTGTGGCGGGTCGGGGTGGTTGGTGGTTAGGAGGGTGGAGGTGTGGGTAGTGTGGGTCTGGGGGTTCGGGGTGGTTGGTGGTTAGGAGGGTGGAGGTGTGGGTAGTGTGGGTGAGGAGGGTCGGGGTGGTTGGTGGTTAGGAGGGTGGAAGTGTGGACAGTGTGAGTGTGGAGGGTCGGGGTGGTTGGTGGTTAGGAGGGTGTAGGTGTGGACAGTGTGGGTGAGGAGGGTCGGAGTGGTTGGTGGTTCGGAGGGTGGAGGTGTGGACAGTGTGAGTGTGGGGGTTCGGGGTGGTTGGTGGTTAGGAGGGTGGTGGTGTGGACAGTGTGAGTGTGGAGAGTCGGGGTGGTTGGTGGTTAGGAGGGTGGAAGTGTGGACAGTGTGAGTGTGGAGGGTCGGAGTGGTTGGTGGTTAGGAGGGTGGTGGTGTGGACAGTGTGAGTGTGGAGGTTCGGGGTGGTTGGTGGTTAGGAGGGTGGTGGTGTGGACAGTGTGAGTGTGGAGAGTCGGGGTGGTTGGTGGTTAGGAGGGTGGAAGTGTGGACAGTGTGAGTGTGGAGGCTCGGGGTGGTTGGTGGTTAGGAGGGTGGAGGTGTGGGTAGTGTGAGTGTGGAGTGTCGGGGTCGTTGGTGGTTAGGAGGGTGGTGGTGTGGGTAGTGTGAGTGTGGAGAGTCGGGGTGGTTGGTGGTTAGGAGGGTGGAGGTGTGGACAGTGTGAGTGTGGAGGGTCGGGGTGGTTGGTGGTTAGGAGGGTGGAGGTGTGGGTGGTGTGGTGTGGCGAGTCGGGGTGGTTGGTGGTTAGGAGGGTGGAGGTGTGGGTAGTGTGGGTCTGGGGGTTCGGGGTGGTTGGTGGTTAGGAGGGTGGAGGTGTGGGTAGTGTGGGTGTGGAGGGTCGGGGTGGTTGGTGGTTAGGAGGGTGGAGGTGTGGACAGTGTGAGTGTGGAGGGTCGGGGTGGTTGGTGGTTAGGAGGGTGTGGTGTGGACAGTGTGGGTGTGGTGGGTCGGAGTGGTTGGTGGTTCGGAGGGTGGAGGTGTGGACAGTGTGAGTGTGGGGGTTCGGGGTGGTTGGTGGTTAGGAGGGTGGTGGTGTGGACAGTGTGAGTGTGGAGAGTCGGGGTGGTTGGTGGTTAGGAGGGTGGAAGTGTGGACAGTGTGAGTGTGGAGGGTCGGAGTGGTTGGTGGTTAGGAGGGTGGTGGTGTGGACAGTGTGAGTGTGGAGGTTCGGGGTGGTTGGTGGTTAGGAGGGTGGTGGTGTGGACAGTGTGAGTGTGGAGAGTCGGGGTGGTTGGTGGTTAGGAGGGTGGAAGTGTGGACAGTGTGAGTGTGGAGGCTCGGGGTGGTTGGTGGTTAGGAGGGTGGTGGTGTGGGTGTGTGAGTGTGGAGGGTCGGGGTCGTTGGTGGTTAGGAGGGTGGTGGTGTGGGTAGTGTGAGTGTGGAGAGTCGGGGTGGTTGGTGGTTAGGAGGGTGGAAGTGTGGACAGTGTGAGTGTGGAGGGTCGGGGTGGTTGGTGGTTAGGAGGGTGGTGGTGTGGGTAGTGTGAGTGTGGAGAGTCGGGGTGGTTGGTGGTTAGGAGGGTGGAAGTGTGGACAGTGTGAGTGTGGAGGGTCTGGGTGGTTAGTGGTTAGGAGGGTGGAGGTGTGGGTGGTGTGGCTGTGGCAGGTCGGGGTGGTTGGTGGTTAGGAGGGTGGTGGTGTGGACAGTGTGAGTGTGGAGGGTCGGGGTGGTTGGTGGTTAGGAGGGTGGTGGTGTGGACAGTGTGAGTGTGGAGGGTCGAGGTGGTTGGTGGTTAGGAGGGTGGAGGTGTGGACAATGTGAGTGTGGAGGGTCGGGGTGGTTGGTGGTTAGGAGGGTGGAGGTGTGGGTGGTGTGGGTGTGGCGGGTCGGGGTGGTTGGTGGTTAGGAGGGTGGTGGTGTGGACAGTGTGAGTGTGGAGGGTCGGGGTGGTTGGTGGTTAGGAGGGTGGAGGTGTGGACAGTGTGAGTGTGGAGAGTCGGGGTGGTTGGTGGTTAGGAGGGTGGAAGTGTGGACAGTGTGGGTGTGGCGGGTCGGGGTGGTTGGTGGTTAGGAGGGTGGTGGTGTGGACAGTGTGAGTGTGGAGGGTCGGGGTGGTTGGTGGTTAGGTAGGGTGGTGGTGTGGACAGTGTGAGTGTGGAGGGTCGGGGTGGTTGGTGGTTAGGAGGGTGGAGGTGTGGACAGTGTGAGTGTGGAGGGTCGGGGTGGTTGGTGGTTAGGAGGGTGGAGGTGTGGGTGGTGTGGGTGTGGCGGGTCGGGGTGGTTGGTGGTTAGGAGGGTGGTGGTGTGGACAGTGTGAGTGTGGAGGGTCGGGGTGGTTGGTGGTTAGGAGGGTGGATATGTGGACAGTGTGAGTGTGGAGAGTCGGGGTGGTTGGTGGTTAGGAGGGTGGAAGTCTGGACAGTGTGGGTGTGGCGGGTCGGGGTGGTTGGTGGTTAGGAGGGTGGTTGTGTGGACAGTGTGAGTGTGGAGGGTCGGGGTGGTTGGTGGTTAGGAGGGTGGAGGTGTGGACAGTGTGAGTGTGGAGGGTCGGGGTGGTTGGTGGTTAGGAGGGTGGTGGTGTGGACAGTGTGAGTGTGGAGGGTCGGGGTGGTTGGTGGTTAGGAGGGTGGAGGTGTGGACAGTGTGAGTGTGGAGAGTCGGGGTGGTTGGTGGTTAGGAGGGTGGAAGTGTGGACAGTGTGGGTGTGGCGGGTCGGGGTGGTTGGTGGTTAGGAGGGTGGTGGTGTGGACAGTGTGGGTGTGGTGGGTCGGGGTGGTTGGTGGTTAGGAGGGTGGTGGTGTGGACAGTGTGAGTGTGGAGGGTCGGGGTGGTTGGTGGTTAGGAGGGTGGAGGTGTGGACAATGTGAGTGTGGAGGGTCGGGGTGGTTAGTGGTTAGGAGGGTGGAGGTGTGGGTGGTGTGGGTGTGGCGGGTCAGGGTGGTTGGTGGTTAGGAGGGTGGTGGTGTGGACAGTGTGAGTGTGGAGGGTCGGGGTGGTTGGTGGTTAGGAGGGTGGTGGTGTGGACAGTGTGAGTGTGGAGGGTCGGGGTGGTTGGTGGTTAGGAGGGTGGTGGTGTGGACAGTGTGAGTGTGGAGGGTCGGGGTGGTTGGTGGTTAGAGGGTGGAGGTGTGGGTAGTGTGAGTGTGGAGGGTCGGGGTGGTTGGTGGTTAGGAGGGTTGAGGTGTGGGTAGTGTGGGTGTGGAGGGTCGGGGTGGTTGGTGGTTGGTGGTTGGTGGTCGGTGGTTGGTGGTTGGTGGTTGGTGGTTGGTGGTTGGTGGTTGGTGGTTGGTGGTTGGTGGTTGGTGGTTGGTGGTTGGTGGTTGGTGGTTGGTGGTTGGTGGTTGGTGGTTGGTGGTTGGTGGTTGGTGGTTGGTGGTTGGTGGTTGGTGGTTGGTGGTTGGTGGTTGGTGGTTGGTGGTTGGTGGTTGGTGGTTGGTGGTTGGTGGTTTGTGGTTGGTGGTGTGCAGGTGTGGTTTATTGTATGGCTGGCGGGGTGAATAAGTGTGACTGAGGAGGGCGGAGTGAGGTGATGTGAGGTGAGGGGTGATGGGGTTGAATCCTAGGAGGGTGCAGCTTCAGAGGGTGCAGGTTAGGAGGGTGGAGGAGGGTGTGGGAGGAGGGTGCGATGCGTAGGTTGGTGTGAGGTGTGGGGTGATAGGCTTGGAGATCAGGAGGGTTGATGCTAGGGTTGTGGAGGTTAGATGTGGGTGAACGGTGACGATGACCAGGGAGGTTAGTAGGGTGGGGTTAGGGGGGCGGGGGGAGGTTAGTGGTGTGGACCGGATGAGGGAGGAGGTTAGGGGTGTGGGACGGTAGTGTCAGGGGTGATTGCGAGGTTAAGGGTGTGTGGACTGGGTGAGGGAGAGGTTAGGGCTGGGTGGACCGCTGTGTGGACCGGGTGAGGTGGGAGGTTAGGGGTATGTAGACCGGGTGAAGCGGGAGGTTAGGGATGTGTGGATCGGGTGAGGTTGGACGTTAGGGCTGTGTGGACCGGGTGGGGCGGGAGGTTAGGGGGGTGTGGACCGGGTGAGGCGGGAGGTTAGGGGTGCGTAGACCGGTGAGGCGGGAGGTTAGGGCTGTGTGGACCGGGTGGGGCAGGAGGTTAGGGGGGTGTGGACCGGGTGAGGCGGGAGGTTAGGGGTGCGTAGACCGGTGAGGCGGGAGGTTAGGGCTGTGTGGACCGGGTGAGGCGCTAGGTTAGGGGTGCGTAGACCGGTGAGGTGGGAGGTTAGGTGCGTGTGGACCGGGTGAGGGAGGAGGTTAGGGGTGTGTGGACCGGGTGAGGGGGACCGATTGGTATTCGCGGCCATTGGTCAGTGTCTGCGGCTCTATCAGGCCTGTCGATAGTCGCCCCAGTGCATCAACCCGCCTCATCCGTCTTATCTAAGTGTATCATCCCAGTCCCCCCACCCACCCGCCATCTGCGGCCGCCCTCACCCGCGCCCCGATCTCCTGCACTACACCCACCCGACCCCAGCCCTACCCGCCTCCGCCTCCACTGCCCCAACACACCTCACATACAACCACCTGGCCCCGGCCCCGCCCGCCTCCACCTCCCACTATCACAACACATCTCTTATACAACCACTCGGCCCTAGCCCTACCCGCCTCCACCTCCCACTGCCCCAACACACCTCACAGACAAACACCCGGCCCTGGCCCCGGCCCCCTCCACCTCCCCACTGTCCGAACACACCTCATATACAACCACCCGGCCCCGGCCCTGTCCCCGGCCACCGCCCACGGCCCCGCCACACCGCACCGGCACCCGGCCCCGGCCCCGGCCCCGGCCCCGGCCCCGGCCCCGGCCCCGGCCCCGGCCCCGGTCCCCTCCACCTCCCACTGTCCGAACACACCTCACATACAACCACCCGGCCCCGCCCGCCTCCATCTCACTCTGCCCCAACACAGTCCACCCATAACTTCCTGACAGTCCTCACCACCCACGGCAACCTGTAATTTATAATTCATCCCCACCGACAACATTTACCCTCCCACCATCCACTCACCGAGACATATCTCATCCGCCTACGCCGGCAAACCCCCCCACTCATACTAAACCCCAACCATGCCAATCCCGACCCCCCCTTGCACAACCCCCATCTCCCAACCTCCGGCAACCCATCACACCCCACAACTCCACACATCCTCCCAGCCTCCACCACCACCGCCTTTCCATGCCACACTCCACCTCAAGATCTCCAGTCTCACAAAGATCTCTCCCCCACCCCACCTCTCCCAATACCCACTTTACAACTCTCTACACTTCCCGCTACACACCTCCCTCACACCCACGTACGCCATCATCCATCCCCCACCCACCCCCGCCCCCCACCTCCCACATCACAACCTCCAACCCCCATCACGATACACAGCACACACATTCACACCACTCAGAGAAGCCTCCCCCCTCCGCCTCCCTACCCCCCTCTCCCGCTCTCCCTCCCACCTCGCCTACCCCTCCCTCATCCCCGTCCCCCTCCTCCCCCCCACCCCACCCACCCCTCCACCCCTGTGCAGATAGCCCATCCCGCTCTCGGGTCATCGCGCGAGACTTCTGGTTATCGGGGGCGAGATCTCGCGTCAGCTAACCGCATCAGGTCGCGGGCCTGCCGCGCTGCCATGTCATTAGTTCTACTTCCCGCCAATAGGCGGGCGTCTAGCGCGGTCACGTGGTCCCTCCCAGTCCTGCAGGGTTGAGGCGCTGAAATGTGAGCGGCGCCTCGGACCGCGACACCGCCATTTCCGGTCGGCGCACGCTATATATATATATATATAATATATATATATATAGATGAACCTCGATCCAACGGACACCGATGCAACGGATTCCGGATCCAACGGACACGATCCGCTAGAGTGAATATCTGGTCTGAATGATTAAAACTCCCGGGTGAAATGAACCGAGACTGCTACTTGAGTAAGCGTTTACCTCCTAGCAACATCTAAGGTCATATTAGGATGGGTACCGACTTGTGAGGTGTTGTTTACGCGTTTGGTCCCCTGTTTTCCACATTATCACTATGGCACCTACAGATAAAGCAATTTCGTCGCTGCAACGGACAAACAGCTTTAATGGAAAACTGCTCCCCCCTATTCGTCCGTTGGATCGAGGTTCATCTGTAGAGTGAGTGAGTGCCGCCACACAAGTTACATCATTTGAAGGCAGGGGGCGACGCAATCAGGCCAGTTGCATAATAGATCAGTATAGTATATTAGTTAGAATATAATAAGGTGTGACAGCTTCCGATTAAGCATACTTGTATAGTTACAATACATCACATAAAGTACCATGTTCGGTATCACTATATCAAGACTTTGGGCGCAACACCCTGTAAACTCAAATCCAAATGTCATTCAACTAGAATATTTTGACATCAAAGGTCATTTTAATTCTCACCAATTCCACTTCTCCCACAATGAACACATTGTGGGGCAATGAACACAAGTGGGAATGTACATTGTTTGATGACAATTGTTTGATGGCTTCATTCCAATGTGTATCTCTATTTGGTGGTTTGGTGTTACGTGGTTTCGTGCCTTAATGCTTCATAGATAAAAGCATATGCAAAATATGTGCTCTATAATCCATTATGGGAATATAAACAAGGACACTACCGATCTTCAGTTCCCTATGTAATAGTTAGCACTTATCCTATCTAGCTGACCCTGTTATTATGACATAGACCACGGTGGCGCCCCCTGTGAGCGGCCCTGTGCACTGTATGCCAGCTGCGCCTGGCCTTAACGCATTAAATATGCGTTAAATATCACAACATAATAAACCACCACCATTTATATTATCAGTATCACTATATATATACATATATACATATACATATATACCTATAGATATATATGTGATGTATAAAACTTATGCGAGTAGAAAGGCGTGTAAGGGAATATCCCCTACTGGCCACCCTGATTCTGTGTACTACTTTATGGGTGGCACCTCCCCTGGGTGGGACAGGTGGCGCCACCACCCCAGTGCCGCGAATACTGTCACTCGCGCACTGGAATTTTTATTTTATTTTATTAGCATTTTTGAGTCTGCGGCTCATAGAATTGTTATTCTATGAGCCGCAGACTTCTGCCACTCATAGCCCTCACCCCGCCCCACCCCGCCCCATATTATAATATGTCCCTGGCCCCGGCACTGCAATTTTTATTGTATTGCTCCCTAAGCCAGAGAATATATCATCTCAACCCACTTCCTTGTCTTGTCTCCTCATTGTACTGTAGCAAAGACTTTATATAGAGAGTATAATTTATTATACGTATATAAAAGGGGCGGAGCTCTCGCATGATTATCTATAATATTATCACGATTATTCCTCTGTTATTTCTACTACTATTATTGTCCAATCGCTGACTTGCCCGCATTTGCCCCGGTCCTTGCCTACCCCAGCGCCACCACCGGGGAGTTCTTGGCACTACTTGCCCGGGCAGTCAGTCTCTCTCCTGCCTTTGAAAAATTGTATAACCTCACCATATATATCCAGTGCTTACATGTGTCACTACTTCCTGGATTATTAGATAGTATATAGTACTAGTAGTTGCAATGGTCAGCTGATGGGTAATATATATAGCAGAGGGAACGGAGATGTGATAGTGTACTTGTTTATATTCCCCTAATAGATTATAGAGCATGTATTTAAACCACCTATATATATATATATATATATATATATATAAGTATGCTCAGTACAACTATATATATATATATATATATATATATATATATATATATATATATATGGATAGTGATAAGACCGTTATTGCGTGTAATAAGATCTGGAGTGCCTCCCACCCATGCAGGCGGGTAGGGGTCCGGCATGCACCGCTGACTGCCTGCACCGGGACTCCACTCGCTCGGAAGTTATATATGTGATGTATACCGTGTTACGCGAGTATAAAGATTAGCAAGGTAATATTACTTATTATTATTATTATTGTTATCCTCCGTAAGATGTAACACTGTACCGGTGGCGCCATCTCGCCCACCTCACCTCCCCCGGATGTTGACTAGTGTCAGTCGCACTGGAGGATTGGTGTACTGTAGATAGATGTATATATATATATATATATACATATACATAAAGGAGCTGAGAGACATTAAGACCGACTCATGGACGCAACTCTCACAGCAGAGAGCTAAATGGAGAGCGGCAGTCAAGTAATGAAAGCAGTCGTCAGCATGATGATGATGATGATGATAAAGGAGCAGCTAGAGTACAGAAGAAGCAGGAGATAAGAATAGTGGGAGGAGAACCTATCTTCTAGGAACATCAGTCCACCACACACCACCTACTCACCCACCCACTCCCAACAGCTCTCACCCACCTACAGCCGCAGACTTCTGCCACTCATAGCAAACCCCAAGCAGCTCCCTCCTAATCCCCGAGCAGATGGACAACAAGCCAAAATCAGTCGGTGTGAGTGGTGGTTTCTGCGCGCACGATAGGAAGGAGGAGCGCCGGTGGAGGCGCCACCAGTCATGAGCATTGAGCAGAGGAGGCAATATGTAAAATAACTGGAACAATAAATAATAATAATAATATTAACTATTCCCTTACTCGCATAATATGGTACCATGAGAGGAGAGGAAATAATGATGTTGGAAGATTGAGAGAGATGATTAGAGGGGACAGGATTGTAGGAGGGAGAAAAGTGAACAGTACGGAGAGGGAGAGAAGGGGAAGAAGGGGGACATGGAATAGTGACATCATATGCTGCCCTTACGTGGTGCCCTCATGAGGTGTCCTCATGTTATGCCCTCATATGGTCCCCTCCCATTGTGCCTTCGTGTGGTGACTATACCTTGTGCCCTCATATGATGCCCTTACTTTCTGTCCTCATCTGGTGCCCTGACGTTGTGCCCTCATATGGTGCCTTCATGTTAAGGCCTCATCTGTTGGCCTCACGTGGCTCCGTCACTCAGTGGCGCCATGGCCCATTCCGCCACACCACGCCCCACCCCGCCTCACCCCGCCTCACGCCACCCCGCCATGCTCCGCCCCACCGCGCCCCACCGCGCCCCACCCCGCCCCACCCCGCCCCGCCAGGCTCCGCCCCACCCCACCCCACCGCCACCCCGCCATGCACTGTCCCACCCGCCCCACCCCACCCCGCCATGCTCCGCCCCACCCCACCCCGCCCCACCCCACCCCGCCATGCTCCGCCCCACCCCGCCCCACCCCGCCCCACCCCGCCCCCACCACACCCCACCCCGCCCCACCCCGCCCCATCCCGCCCCGCCATGCCCCACCCCACCTTACCCCGCCCCACCCCACCCCGCCATGCACCGTCTTACCCCGCCCCACCTCGCCCCACCTCACCCCGCCTCGCCAAGTCCCACCCCACCTCACCCCACCCCACTCTTCCCAACCGTTACCCCCCTCCCCCCAGCCCTGCCCCACCTCGCCCCGCGCCGCCCCACCCACCCCACCCCAGCCCGCCATCGCCCGGCACTTCATGTAGCAGAATTCCACCCAGCAGCCGCAAACTCAGTTAGTCCACATTAGGACCCCCGCCATTTTGATACATCCGTCGGCCGCTGGGAGGCGGAGGAGCAGGAGGCCTGGGTGGCGCGTAGGGGGGCGGGTAGTAGTAGTAGGGGGCGCCACTGGGGCGCGGCGCATCCCCGGTGTAGCGCTCCCCCCCCCCCCCTCTCCTCTCCCCGCCCCACGTGACATCTCTGTCCGGGCAGTCCTTTCAGGTGGCGCCCCTTGTCGGATCGATCACTGAAAGGCCCCGGGATCGCGGCGCGGCCAAACGAGATCAGCGGCGCGCCGCGTGTACGCGTCAAGCCGGCAAAACTCACAATCAGAGCCGCCTCATTCGGCGCCGCCTCGCCTGGCTAGGCGCCCCATTCACTGCCTATATAATATATGTCCCTGGCCCGGGCCCAATCCGCCCCGCCCGACCCATCCTCGCCTCAGCCCCGCCCCGCCCTGTTCCATCCCCGTCTCGCCCCGCCCCGACCCGCCCCGCCCATCCTCGCCCCGCCCCGCCCCGCCCCGCCCCGCCCCGCCCCGCCCCGCCCCGCCTCAGCCCCAACCCGCTCCATCCCCACCCCGCCCAGTCCTACGCCGGCCGACCCCTACTCGGCCCGCCCTCCCCCTGCCTCTGCCTGGCCCAGCCTTAGCTCAATGCCGGAGACCGGCGCGACCAAGCCCCGCCGGCCTCGGTTCAATGCAACAAAGTGGCGCGTCGCGGCGGGCCGGCGGCGCAGTCAGTCAAACGCAGCAGTGCCCGTCGCCTGGCAACTGCGGTCACGTGGCGACGCGAGAAGGGCGGGAGTTTATTCCTGCTGTCTTCATTAGATGACGTGGTGGAATAAGGCAGTGGGTGGGAGAGGGGGGAGCAGGACGGGTGCTTGGACGGAGGGTGATGTGGGTGTGGGGGAGACGGGGAGGAGGCGCAGTTGGATGCAGGTTGCGGCGGGATGGAGGGGTGGAGGTGGGGTGGTTGTGGGGTGGGTGGGGCTGGATGTGGGGTGGAGGCGGGGTGATGTCTGGTTGGAGTGAAGGCGGAGTAGAGGCGGGATGGAGGGGGGTGAAGGCGGGGTGGACGTGGGGCAGAGGGTGGAGAGTGGGAGCCGGAGTGTGAGCCGGAGAAGCACCAACGATTGCCAGGAGCTGGCCACATTTGATTTCTGTGCGCACACGCGGAAGGCACGCGCCCCCTGGTGGAGCCAGCCGTCCTTATTTCCTCCGCTTGTTGCGCACAAGAGGCCGCCACCCCGGTATGTGCTGGAGGTCGGGAGGGGCGGGGGGGGGGGGGGGTGTCCCCGGGGTGCGGGGCGGAGAGGGGCTGAGAGGGACTGAGGAGGGGAGATCAGGGTGTATGTGCATGGGGGGAGGGGAGAGTGACTGTGTTGTTGTTGATTTAGGTCCTTGCAACATATACTCGCCATGAATATGGTCATAGCTGCAGACATGGCATAAAACCTCCAAGTCTCCCACTCACTCTAAAGTCCTCTCAGGACGGGTACCGACTTGTGACAGTGTGCACTCATGGTGACTTTACAGAACGGTCCCACTGGGAGACCAGGCCACTTGCACCATGACACAATATCCCACACAGTCACATTATCATGGCACTGTGCTAGCCAGTCCTTGCCCTATCCAATTAATGCAGAGCGCCAGGCTAGGTGTCAACAGGTATCAATTTGATAAGTCATTGGATTGTCTCCGCCGGATTTCGAACTTCCGACCTTCCGCACGGGAAGCCTGTGCTCTACCGATTGGAGAGGGAAGACAAGTCTGCGATTAGGGATTAGGGGGAGGGATTTATTGAGTCAAAATTCTAAGCCAATACCTGAGTTAAGTTGAATTGTATTTAACCACAATAAGGTAGTGGACAGAATAGAAGGACTTGGGGTATGGAGGTGAGTGGGGTGGTGGGAGGAAGGAGAGGAGGGAGGGGGGAGGAGGTGACTCAGTTGGAGATGAGCGTCTTGTTTGGGGCATTTGTGTTGTAAGCGTGACTACGGATGAGGGTGGAGAAGGAGGAGTAGAGGAGGTGGAAGGACAATGTGTGCACTGGAAGGAATGGAAGGGCTTTGCGGTGGTGGATTGGGGGGGGGGGGAGTGGTGGGAGGGGGGGGGGGAGAGGGGAAGGGGGAGTAGGTGACTCAGTTGGTGATGAGCGTTTTGTCTGGGGCATTTGTGCGGTAAGCGCGACTAGGGATGAGGGTGGAGAAGGAGGAGTAGAGGAGGGGGGGGGGGGGACAATGTGTGCACTGGAAGGACTGGAAGGGCTTTGGGGTGGTGGATTGGGTGGGATGGTGGTAGGGGGGGAAGAGGGGAAGGGGGAGTAGGTAACTAAGTTGCAGATGAGGGCCCTGTTTGGGGCATGGAGGGCAGGGCAGCACGGAATCGATTCTACTAAAACGCAACCGACGATATTCTCCCGGATTAGATTCACAGGAGTTTCACATTGAAAGCGCTGCGGTCTCTGAATGATTGATTACTCGGATGAAGCATTGTTTTGGGTGTGAGTCTCACTCAAGTATTCGACAGCCTGGTTTGGTGCAGAGTCCTGATAGGAATACAAGTAAAGGCTGCATCCTTTAGGTAATTTAGACCTCACATACTGTTTGGTTGGTTGGTTGGTTATTGGAGTGTTACATCTAATGGGTATGCAGGTATTGCAGGTATTGCAATACCTCAGGGAGTTTGACGCACCGGCCTTGCAGAGTTGTAAACCACTGCCTTGTGGTACAGGTTCTTGACAGAACCGAAGGCTAAGGGAGCAAACCCTAAACAGAAAACCATGTCACTGTGGCAGCATTAAGGGTGGTTGATGTATGGAACTCTCAACATCTCCCGACCAGCCACTGCAGGGACAAATAGTTTTGCGCCTGTCTTGACATGTTCTTGCCGGTGTGAATCCTCTATTTGCTCCCCGAGAGAGTGCCGCTGGTAACTTGCAAAAGCCATCAGCACTTCAACACTTTTGCAGGCAGCTTTCATGAAATGTTACCAATAGGGTCAAGCAAGGTTGTGTACTGGCCCCCACGCTCTTCTCCATCTTCCTATCAGCAATGCTCAATGAGGCTTTCCGAGACATGGGGGTGGCATCTATATACAGTCCAGACAGAGCACTGACCTATTCAATGTCGCACACTTCAGAGTGAAGACCAAGACTACTCAGATACTTGTGAGAGAGCTACTATTCGCAGATGACAGTGCACTGGTTTCCCACTCTGCTGAAGAGATCCAGAAAATAGTGGATGCTTTCTCTGATGCATCAAAGAAGTTTGGCCTGAAGATTAACATCAAGAAGACGGAGGTGCTGTACCAACCCAACTCTACAAGAACCCGAGAGGAGGAGATCATGGTTGATGGAAACAAGCTGAACTCTGTTCCGGAATTCACCTATCTCGGAAGCACTATATCAAGTGATGGACGCATTGATGCTGAAATACAGAGGAGGATGGCCAAGGCTAGTGCCTCTTTTGGCCGACTACGCAAGAGACTCTGGAACAACCACCATGTGTCCATTCGGGTCAAAGGTAAGATCTACCATGCAATCATGCTATCCACCATACTATACGGAGCTGAGGCCTGGACAGTGTACAGACGACAGGTGAAAAAGCTGCATGCCTTCATGATGCGACATCTGAGTTCAATCATGAGGTTAACCAGGAAGGACAAAGTGACAAATAAGGAAATACTCGAACGAACGGGGCTGCCCTCTATGGAAGATATTCTGATCAAATAGAATCTCCGGTGGACTGGACACCTCATGAGGATGTCATCAGACAGGCTACCAAAGCAGATCCTATATTCTCAACTGCCTTCTGGCTACAGAAAGAGAGGGCACCCTCGTCTCCGGTTCAAGGATACCATCAAGAGAAACCTGAAGCTGAGAGACATTAAGACCAACTCATGGAAGCAACTCTCACAGCAGAGAGCTAAATGGATAGTGGCAGTCAAGTAATGAAGGCAGTCTTTGTCGCATCGCGACCGACAGCATGATGATGATGATGATGACATCATATCAGGATGGCTACCGACTTGTGACAGTGCACACTCATGGTGATGTTATAGTGCTGCATCACTGGGAAACCAGGCCCCCAGCACGATGACATGATATCCCACTCAGTCACATTATCCTGACATTGAGCCAACTATTCCTTGTCCTATCCTAATAATGCCGAGCGCCATGATAGGAAACGAAAAGCATAAATTATTCAATCATTGGCTTGACTGAACGACGGTTCGAACCCGTGGGTTCGAATCCCACGATCTACCAAAATGGGAGACGCACACAGAACTCATTCGGCTTCCCGTCTGGTGTAGTATGTTGGATGGAAAGTTAGATTTTAGAACATTATTGTTGTTTGGGGACTTTCCAGGAAGCAGCTGCGGGTAGCGACGTGGGTAGCAGCGACGGGTAGCAGCGGCGGGTAGCAGCGACGGGTAGCAGCGGCGGG